>JAVKPL010000621.1:0-15015 GCA_032173675.1 Gastrolobium villosum
AACTGCAACACCATCAGCGGAAATCACATGACCCAGAAATTTCACCGACTTGAGCCAAAACTCACATTTCGACGACTTTGCATAAAGCTTTTTCTCTTTCAACACTTGCAACATAATCTTCAAGTGCTCAGTATGCTCCTCCTCTGTCTTGGAGTAAATCAAGATGTCGTCAATGAAGACGATCACAAACTGATCCAGGTACGGCTGGAAGATCCTGTTCATGTAGTCCATGAACACTACGGGTGCATTGGTGAGTCCAAACAGGATCACCAAGTACTCATAATGACCGTATCTCGAACGAAACGCGATCTTTGGGACATCCTCCGGCTTTACCCGTATCTGATGGTATCCGGACCGAAGATCAATCTTCGAATACACACAAGCACCCCTGAGCTGATCCAACAAATCCTCAATGCGTGGAAGAGGATATTTGTTCTTGATTGTCACCTTATTCAAATTCCTGTAGTCGGTGCACAATCGCATTGTCCCATCCTTCTTCTTCACGAAGATGACCGGTGCTCCACAAGGAGACACACTCGGCCGAATGAAGTCTTTCGCCGAAAGATCCTCAATATGCTTCTTCAGCTCTCCCAAATCCGGTGGCGACATCCGATATGGAGCTGTAATGAAATGAACGGTGAGGAACTGGCAGAAATGAACGGTGAGGAACTGGCTGTGGATTCACCCGGAGACATCACCACTCTCTTGGCACAGCAATCAATCAATGCACAGTTTCTGGACAGCCAATCCATGCCCAGAATAATCTCCAAGTTGGCCATCGGCAATCCTATCAGATCTACTGAGAAGTCACGGCCATCCCACTGAAATGCTACATCGCGATGGACAGTGGAGGTCAAACATTTTTCTGCCTGCAACACCTGCATCGGTGGAGAAAGCACAGCACTGGGCAACTCAAGCCCACAGCAATATGGTAGCAACAAATGAATTCGTTGCCCCGGAATCAAATAACACATCAACAGCTGAACCACCAATGGTAACAATACCTCTGACCAAGTTCGGAGCTCTATCCGACTGCTGATGATCAAGGGTGTACACACACCCAGTAGCAGGTGGCACTGCTGGTGCCGCTGTAGGAACCATCTGCAAGGGAATTTCCTGCACTGCAGCAGCTCTCGCCGTCAGGCAATCTCTGGAATAGTGGCCCTCCTTGCCATACTGGAAGCATATCAACTGGCCTGTAGAACACAGCCCAAAATGTGACTTCCCGCATCCCGAGCATCTGGGAGCAGGAAGTCTCGCTGTACTCCCCTGAGCAGAAGTCCTCTTAAAACGATTTGGCGCTTGCTTAGCCGCCAACTGTTTTCCTTTGCCCTTGTTCCCAAACTTCTTGTCTCTTCAGGAAGTGGAACCACCAGTACCCTGTGGCACCTCAATCTTGGTCTTCTTGGCCTGACTCGCGCTGCAGAAATCCTCAATATCCCGACACTGTTGTACCAAGGCCCCAAAGTCTCTCGAAGCAGAACCGGCAAAATGACCAGCAATGTCCTCATTAAATCCCCTACGGAACTTAGCAGCTAAGAAAATAGGAGTCGGCCTCGTCATCCAAAAATGAGCAAACTTGACCAGCTCATTAAATTTGGTCAAGTACTCGTCAACAGACAACGAGCCCTGAACCAATATGTCAAACTCTCCATGCTTCCTCTCCTGAGCGACATAAGGGAAGTATCGACCAAGGAAGCAATCCTCAAAGAACGGTCACGTCATCACGTGCCCCTGCATCTCGACCACCTGGGAGGCGTTCGTCCACCACTCATGGGCATCGCCCTCCAGCATGTATGTGGCGAACATCAACTTTTGTGGCTCGGTGCACTGCATCACCCTGAATATCTTGTCCAAGGCCTGGAGCCATCTAGCAGCAGCAATAGGATCATAAGATCCATCAAAAGTGGGCGGCTTATACTTACGGAAAGCATTCAGCCGGCAGTCGATCTCATCTTGATCCTCAGCAAAAACAGGAACGGCCTGGATAGCCCCCGTCAAGTGGCTACCCTCACCCATATGACTCTGGGTGTCCTCTTGGTGACTAGGTGGAGGTGGAGGCGGTGGTGGCGGTTGAGGTGGTGGAGGACACTGGCCAGCAACAGGACCAGCCCTCAGCTCCTCCAACATGACCCTCATCATCTTCATGTTTGCCATCCGGTTCTCCTCCAGTACCTCTGAGGTGGCTCTCATGTTCGCCTCTCTGATGGCGTCCAGCATTGTCGGGCCGCCTGCATCTCAGCTAATGTAGCCAGGACAGGATCCGGTTGATCCTCACTCGTACCCTGGTTCCTCCTTGGTTGTACCATGACTCTGCACAAGTTACACAAAGAATGAGTTGATCAGGCCCACGCCATGTGATCGCATATGCATTATCATAACACACACCAATCAGAGAGAACACAAGATAGACACGCAACGAAACATCCTAAGTTATTGCAATACATACAGGCTTTTCCCTAGAAAGTGCTCTGATACCATAAAATGTAACCCGGTTTGTTAACCGGTTACATACTGCTCCCAAACATACAGTCCTGCAGAGTGCTAACCCAGTTCGTTAGCATACTATCATATTAAGCCATGCTTAATTAAGATGCGGAATAACTTTTTCTTTAATTCAATTATGACGTCGTTAACCTTAGCCAAGTTGATTACTTAATCAATTTCATAAAATATCGCCTGTATGTAAATTGCAAGACAGCTATCTGAATACCTCATATATAAATATAAAGTGAGTATCTAAGTCGCAGGACTACAACACATAGCCTGGACCAAAATCCTTATACAAACTTTAACTTACACAAGACATAATCAAGTCTATGTGGCATGAACAATCCTCATGCTCACCAAATAAGGCACAATGCCCAACAACAGTCTCAACAGACAATCCCAAACATAAATGAAGCTAAAAGCATAAAGCAACATGCATAACCAGCATCCAACAAGTTATCATATAATATCATCAATATCTAACTCAGCTCCGGCCTCCTACCGCCTGAGGCCTCAACATTACCTGAACCAGAGATAAACGTCCCCAAACGTGGGGTGAGATCTCTAAATAAGAAATCTCAGTAAGATAAACGGTCCTCAAGGATCTTCCACCCCAAGCTCACTTACATGTGCAATATAAGTTCAAAAAGCAGCATTTCCAATATTAGTTCCAAGAGTATGCAGTGCAACAGATATTCGTGCCATGTGTGTTCATACTATCTACTGGCCAGAGAGATGTAGGAATACGTTTATACCCACATAAGTACAAGGAACACCGCTTGCACCTCACCCACAGCCTCACCATATCGTGTGTACCACATACTCAGGCTTACACTAAAGGTGGACACCACATGCATATCATAAAGGCACATTGCATATAACAGATCAACAGCATTTCCAAATATCAAAAGCATGTAACACAACATGCATATAACCATATCCCCATGGGACATGGTGAAACCACAACATGGCTAAACCGAGGACACGAAAGCTTACCTTGCAAGCATTCAATCCAAGCCAAAAGTCCAACCACTCTCACAGTCCAAACACAGCAGTATCACAATCTGTTATGGACCAATAATATATCATTAAATATGCACCACAAGTATACAACTTAAAGACCACGCCTTTCCATTACGTTTTACGTCTTAAGGCTTCCAACAAAGCCATAAGCCCTTAATCACATGATTCTGACTTAGTTCATTAACTACAGAAGTCCAACTTCCTTAGTCTAGGGTCCACAATCCCCAAAATCATCTCTGTATGAACAGTGCCTCACTGTTCTACGAAATCCCAGAATTCCGGATATTCCTCGGGGACATATCCGGATATGCAATATCCAGATATCACACTGACCATATCCGGATATCCAGATCCGGATATCAATATCCGGATACTATATCCGGATATCAATATCCGAATATCTGTTCGACGAATATTCGGATATTTCACGACAGAATGCAATTCTGCATTTCCATGAATATTCAGTCCAAAGGATCCAACTTTAACCGATTATAGACACTTAAACATGCATTTCTAGGTGTGTTTAACCTTACCCACCCTTTTGTTATCCACTTAGTTCAATACATGCATCAAGGTTCCATTTTTAAGCATTTAAACATATGATCATGGTTGGTATAACTTACCAAAGGTTCAAAACAGAGGAAGAAGTGCTCTTGGAGCTCACCAACAGCTCCTCAAACTCAGACCAAGTATGAGCACGAAAATGGCACCTCCAAGGTGGGTTCTTGCACCACAAGATGACTCATTGGCACCACCAATGCCAAGCCAAAGGTTCAACCCACTCAAGCTCACTAACTCAGCCCACCACCCTCACACACAGCAGCTGGATCACCAAGAAAATGCTACCTCTCACCCTCACAAGGCCACCCACAAGTGTTTACAAGGAGGAAATGTGAAGAGAATCAAGAAAGATGGCAACTTGGCTCAAGGAATGGAGGGGAAGAGCAAGGAGCAGAAAATATGCTCAGCCTCCACAAAACCCACGTAGCACAAAGGTAGTTACCTAGGGTTTTGGGCCAACTAATGAATATATAGGCAAATGGTCACTTACGCGCAGTATTAGCATTAATAGCTACGCAAAAGGTTTTGATCCCAAACTTTAGAATCTTAACCTACACATTTTTATAAGATTTTTCATATTTTTATTTTATTTTTCGGAGCACCATTTCGGTACGCGTTTTTCCATAGCCAATATCAATTCTGGCATCAGATCTCATTATTTTGACTTGAAACTCGTTTTACAAGTTCTTCATATTATTCTAGTAATTATCATACCCTTATTATAATTTTTCGAGATACTTCATCGGTACGCATTTATACCTAGTAGCAAAACCGGTATCTGCGATTTTCGTCCGAAAAGCGACTTTCAGCATTATTACCCACTTACTATAATTATTAGAGTCTATAATAATTATTCGGGTCAATTATGGAATTATTTCCTAATTATCACATCTATTTAATTAATCTCCTTAATTAGCGGTGCGGGTTCTTACACATGTTGTCACCATTTGAGCATGATCAAACCAAATGTGCGGGCTATCTGTTATGAATGGGGATCACAAGAAGAAGAGGAAGTCTGGGCTTCCCTGTTGGGCCAAGGATTACATTATGTAATCAGCCCAACACATTACTTCACACAGCCGGTCCATTAGTGATAAGTTTCTTTTGCTGATTTACTTTTCTGTTAGTGGTTTCCACGTGTAGTTGTTAGCTTGTTAGTAACTGCTTGGAGTGGGACGTGTCACGTTGAGCTTTTCTGTTAGGAAGGATCTGGAGCTTCTTTTACTTTTCTGTTAGAAGGGGATTTGGTTGTTTTGGGGTTATATAGAGTCATTGGGGTTTTTGATTAAAAACATACATACAAGAATACACAGAATTATCCTTTTCAGTTCATATTTCTCTCTCAGATTCTTATTTCTTTGCTTCCTTGGTTGCTCAATCAATTTAGGATCCGCAATCCTAACATTGGTGCTTTCATTCTTTTGGTATTCACCATGATCTCTCGGTTCTCAGTATGCGGGTGCAGGATTTGGCCGATGAGTTTGGGGCTTTCCAACTTCGCGTTGATCGTAGTCTGGAGGACATGCAAGCGCGGGTGGAGCAACGTCTCAACGACCATCAGAATCAGTTCGTTAATATTACTGTGCAACTTCAAGAGATTCATGCTGCACTGGTGAAAATCACTGTTCCTCCATCAGGTGCGCAGACTTCAGGGAGTTCCGATCTTCATTCACATGGCGCGCACGCTGCAGGTGGCCACGATTTTGGGGGTATGCCTCATAATCGCTTTGTTTCTGATGATCCTCGTTCATTATTGAAGTCTATTCGTATGGAATTACCTCTTTTCGGTGGTACCGATCCTAATGGTTGGATATTTCGGACCGAATTGTATTTTGGCTTGCAACAAGTTCCAGAGGCTCTTAAGGTTCGATTGGCTGGTATGCGCATGGAGGGGTTGGCGGGCCCTTGGTTTCAGTGGTTATTCAACGGCGGTTCTGTTCAATCTTGGGAGCAGTTGAAGTTGGCTATTCGTCAGCGTTTTGGGGGCACGGCGTACACGGATCTGAGGGGGGTGCTTTCTAAACTCACTCAGGATGGGAGTTTGAATGATTACATCCGGAATTTTGAGGCCTTAATTAACCAGGTTTCTGAATTTTCCGATGAGGTCCTCATGAGTTTCTTCGTCTCTGGTTTATTACCTGATTTGCGTAGAGCGATTCAACTTCATTCGCCTACTTCTTTGCATCAGGCCATGCAACTGGCTATTACTTATGATGCTCATTTTGTTGAATTACGTTCTTCTTTCACCTGCGTTGGGAGTAAGAAGTCGTTTACTAAGAATGCTTACACAGTGGAGCAACCCAAATCCCTTCCTGCTATTTTGCCTAATCCGAAGATGGTTTTCCCTGCGTTGCCTTCTAATGTCCCTATCAAGAAGTTAAGTACTGAGGAGTTGGCTAAGAAGAGGGAGTTAGGCCTTTGTTATACTTGTGATGAAAAATGGAATCCTCGCCATAAGTGTCCGTCCAAGCTTTTTCTGATGGTAGGGGATTTGGATGACTTTTCTGATGAACCGGATGAACAAATAGTTTGGCAGCCTGACGTTAGCCAGGAGGTTATCCATGAGGCTGCTTTACATTCGCTGAAGGGTGAAAGGAATCCTCGAGCTCTTCAATTTCGGATTCAATTTCAAGGTGAGTCAGTTGCTATTCTTGTGGATTCTGGTAGCTCTCATAACTTTATCCAGAAACACTTGGTAGAAACTGTGGGATTATTCACTGTTAAGGTTCCACGCATGCGGGTTTTCTTGGGCAATGGGGAGTTCCTCATCTGTGATCGCAAATGCTTGAAGGTACCTTTGAACATTCAGAATTATGAATTCTTTGTCGATTTGTGGGTGATTGACTTGTCTGGTTTTGGAATAATTCTTGGCATTTCCTGGTTGAGTCATTTAGGTAGAGTCATACATGACTATACCGATTTGACTATGGAATTTATGTCCAAGGATAACAGAGTGGTTTTACGAGGGGAAGTTCGTGCACCTGTTCGTCACTCTGCTTTACCTCATTGTTTGTTTTTCGAAGGAGCTGGAAACACTGAAGTGCCTGCTGTTTTACCTGAGTTATTGGCTATGCAGCATAAAATTCCTGCTGTTATTTGGAATGTTTTAGTTCAATTTCAGTCTGTGTTTCGGTTGCCTCAAGGACTGCCGCCTGCAAGGAGTTGTGACCATGCCATTCATTTGGTAGAGGGGGCACAACCGGTCAATGTTCGGCCTTATAGATATGCTCACCATCAAAAAGGGGAAATAGAGAAGCAAGTTTCTGAGTTGTTAGCTTCCGGGTTTATTAAGGAAAGTAGAAGTCCCTTTTCCTCACCAGTCCTTCTCGTTCGGAAACATGATAACTCTTGGCGTATGTGCATTGATTATAGGGCATTGAACAGCATTACAATCAAGGATCGATTTCCTATCCCTACGATTGATGAGCTGTTGGATGAGCTTAATGGAGCAAAGGTTTTTACCAAGTTGGACTTGCGCAGTGGGTACCACCAGATTTTGTTGCTCCCTGGAGACACTCCAAAAACTGCATTCCGAACTCATGACGGTCATTATGAGTTCTTGGTCATGCCGTTTGGCTTATCCAATGCTCCATCAACCTTTCAGGCAGCTATGAATCAGATGTTTCGGCCTTATCTTCGAAAGTTCATCATAGTGTTTTTTGATGATATCCTCATTTACAGTGGTTCTATGGAAGACCATTATAATCATCTCATCCTTACTCTGACTTGTTTGCAACAGAATCTTTTTGTGGTTAAGCTTAGCAAGTGTGGATTCGCCTTATCTGAGGTGGAATATTTGGGTCATATGGTTTCGGGTGTTGGGGTGCAAGTTGACCCAAACAAAATTGCAGCCATGCAACAGTGGCCTCAACCAAAAACCATCAAACAATTACGTGGTTTCATTGGCCTCACGGGCTATTATAGGAGGTTTATTCGGCATTATGCAGCTTTGGCTTCTCCTTTAACTGACTTGCTGAAGAAAGACTCCTTTGTATGGACTGCGGAGGCTGCCACAGCTTTTGGGAATTTGAAGGAGGCAATGTCTAATACTCCTGTGTTGAAGCTTCCTGACTTCTCCTTGCCTTTTGTAGTGGAAACTGATGCTTCTTCTGTGGGAATTGGGGCTGTCCTTCAGCAGCAAAATCATCCTATAGCTTTTTTTAGCAAGAAGCTCGGGCCTAGATTGCGTGTAGCTTCCACATATGTTCGAGAATTGTATGCCTTGACCGAAGCAGTTAAAAAATGGAGACATTATTTGCTGGGTTCTAGATTCATCATCCGAACGGATCATAGGAGTTTGAAGGAATTGTTAACCCAAACGGTGCAAACGGTTGAGCAGCAGAAGTATGCCTGTAAATTGATGGGCTATGACTTCTCTATTGAGTATAAGCCAGGTTCTGCCAATATTGTTGCCGACTCTCTGTCACGGTGCTTTGAGGAAGAACCTTCCGGTTTGCATTTGGCCTTGTTGACCGAAGCTACATTTCCTCTCATTGATGAAATTAGAGCTGCAAATAACACTGATCCTGAATTGCTGGCCATTCGGTTGCAGCTGCAAACAGGTGAGTTGGTCAGTTCTGAAATCATTGACAGGGATGGAATATTATTCCATAAAAACCGCTATCTTCTCGGTTCTACTTCTCCCTTGAAGGAGGTTGTTATGCAAGAGGCTCATTCCACTCTTATTGGTGGGCATGCTGGCATTTCTCGCACCTTCCTCCGCCTATCAGCTTCTTTTTATTGGAAAGGCATGCGGAAGGATGTTCAGGAATTCCTCCGCCTATCAGCTTCCGTTTGCCAGGTGATTAAACATACCACATCACCACCCGTGGGGTTACTGCATCCCCTACCCATTCCTGATGGAGTGTTTGAAGATTTGAGCATGGATTTCATTACGGGGCTTCCCTCCTCTAAAGGTTTCAATGTTATTTTGGTTGTGGTGGACCGTTTGACCAAGTTCGCTCATTTTGGGGCCTTAACCAACCCTTACACTGCTGCCAAGGTGGCATCCTTATTTTGTGACATAGTGGTTAAATTGCATGGTTTTCCTAAGACCATTGTGTCCGATAGAGACTCTATTTTTTTGAGTCATTTTTGGTCCCATTTATTCCGATGTAGTGGGACACTTCTGCGGACTAGTACAGCATATCATCCCCAAACGGATGGCCAAACTGAGGTAACTAATCGTTATTTGGAGCAGTACCTTCGGGCTTTTTGTCATGAAGAGAACCATAAGTGGGCTTTTTATTTGGGATGGGCTGAATATCATTACAATACTGCTGTTCACTCTTCCATTGGAATGACTCCCTTCCAAGCTCTATATGGTAAGGCTCCTTCAATGATTCCACCTTATATCAGGGGTTCGGTTAAAGTGGAAGCTGTTGATACTACTCTTGGTCATCGGGATGCATTATTGAGATGTTTGAAGGATCATTTACATAATGCTCAGAATCGGATGAAGCTCCAAGCTGACAAGCACAGAAAGGATGTTGTGTTTTCTGTTGGTGATTTGGTGTTGGTAAAATTGCAACCATATAGGCAAATCACAGTAGCTAAGAGGACGTGTCAGAAACTTGCTAAACGGTACTTTGGGCCATTTCCTGTGGTTCGGGTTTTGAGTCCTGTGGCTTACCAATTGGGATTGCCGGAGCATTGCCATATTCATTCCACTTTTCATATTTCTGTGTTGAAGTTGTTTCGGGGAAATGTGGTTCCTTCTGCTCTACCGATACCTGATATGTTTAAGGACAACCATCCAATTCAAGTTCCCTTCGCAGCATTGATGTCTCGGTTTATCCAGGATGCGCAAGGTGTTCGTACACAATGGTTGATTCAGTGGACTAATTCTCTCCCTGAAGATGCCACGTGGGAATATGAAGAGGATCTTAAAGAGTTTTATCCTGCCTTTTCTTTCCCTCCACTGAACCTTGAGGACAAGGTTCCTATTGAAGGAGGGGGCAATGTTATGAATGGGGATCACAAGAAGAAGAGGAAGTCTGGGCTTCCCTGTTGGGCCAAGGATTACATTATGTAATCAGCCCAACACATTACTTCACACAGCCGGTCCATTAGTGATAAGTTTCTTTTGCTGATTTACTTTTCTGTTAGTGGTTTCCACGTGTAGTTGTTAGCTTGTTAGTAACTGCTTGGAGTGGGACGTGTCACGTTGAGCTTTTCTGTTAGGAAGGATCTGGAGCTTCTTTTACTTTTCTGTTAGAAGGGGATTTGGTTGTTTTGGGGTTATATAGAGTCATTGGGGTTTTTGGTTAAAAATATACATACAAGAATACACAGAATTATCTTTTTCAGTTCATATTTCTCTCTCAGATTCTTATTTCTTTGCTTCCTTGGTTGCTCAATCAATTTAGGATCCGCAATCCTAACACTATCATAGTCGACCACATTGAATTTATGTTTACGATTGTGGGTTCTACTTAGTTATTTGGGGTTTGTAAAAGGACTGTGGACTGTATTTATGTTTGAGCTGTTATTAGCACCCTTGTGGTGCCAGTATGTTTATTTGTTGATACTTTGGGTTTGTGTTATGTTGCACTACATCTCTGATTATTTTGACTATATTGTGGGGGCCATATGGTTATTTATATTATAGTTATGTTATTGTTTCGAATGTCCTGCGATTTATGGCTCTCCAATTTCCTTGCAATAACGCAACTTTCATTGATGGATAACGGCTTCACATAATGATGCTAAAAATAATACTAAAAACATAGATATAACACGCATGATCATACTGTGTAGTTTAATATAATTTTCAATAGCACTAAAATAGCATTAATAAACACGTACCAGTAACTGGCGGGTCCTGCATTTCGACAATGCCTGGAGATGGAATTGGTTGACCAACTGCAGTAGACGGACAATGATCAAAATCACCATCAACATCCGTATATGATGATTCGCTGTCTGGAACAAGACCTTCGTCAACCTCTTCTTCGGAACTATCCGTACGCCACGATGGATCGTACATGTCGTGGGCCGGCACGATTTCATCACAAATTTGCTGAGTTGGTGGTTGAAGCGGGGGTGACGCGTCAACATCTTCCGGATTGACCACTGGCTCCATATTTGGCGCGATGCCATCAGTGGACGGTGCAGAAAGTTTACTACTTGATTGTCCACCGTAGTTGACTTCTGCATACAGTTCAATAAACCTTGACCCCCATATTCGGAAGTGCTTGCATCTATCACTAACGCTACATCTTCATCATCAACAATTCCCACACCAACCCACTGCACGGGGTTACCCGAGGCACATCTATCCGAAATCAATCTCATATACGAAATTTTCATAAATCATACGAGACTGGTTTTGTACACGAGATGAACGTTGGATATGATTATAGACATGCACTTTATCTATCCCAAATTTTATTTGTTTATATTCTATTTTCTTATTTCGTTAAATTATCAATTATTATTATGAATAATTATTATATAAATATAATAATAATTATTTATAAATAATATCATTATTAGTTTAAAAAGTTAGTATTAAATTTATTTAATTAAAAAATGCAAAAAGCAAATTAAAAATGGGTTATTAACTTATTAGTGACAGCAAATAAAAGAGCAAAACAAAGACCCAGTGAGAGTAAAACAGCTAATTAAAAAGAACCTGGAGCTGGGTTGAGCGAAAGTGAAACAGCAAAAAACAGAACCTGGAGCTGGGTTGAGCGAAAGTGAAACAACAAAAAAACAGCGAAATTGTTGTCTCTCTCTATCGGTTTTTTGAGCTGAGGAGGAGCTGTTTCCAGCTATTTGCATGGATCATACGAGACTGATTTTGTATATAGGATTATGCACATGCACATTATCCATTGCAAAAATGTTAAATTTATTTCCATTAATTATAGTTGATGATTAATTTTTCATTTTCTTTTTAAGAAAAGTTTAAAATTAAAAATTTAAGATATTTAAATTTTTACTTAAAAAAAAGAAATAAATCAATAATCAAATCATAAATTTAAAAAGTATCAATAATCAAATCAAATAAATCAATAACCAATAATAAATTGTAACCCGTGTATTTTTTATTTTTTTTAAATACTACTTTAATTCACTTTTGAAATTTGTTATTGACCTTATGTTTACTATAACTGTATCCGAAATCAATCTCATATGATTGACATCGTAAAGATGAAATTTTCATGAATCATACGAGACTGATTTTGTATAAGAGATGAACGTTGGATATGATTATAGACTTGCACGTTATTTATCCCAAATTTTATTTGTTTATATTTTATTTTCTTATTTCTTTAAATTATCAATTATCGTTATAAATAATTACTGTATAAATATAATAATATTTATTTATAAATAATATTATTATTAGTTTAAAAAGTTTGTATTAAATTTATTTAGTTAAAAAATAAATTTCAGTCTTGAATTTTGAATTTTGAATTTTTTTAAATTTGAAAATGGTAAATCTAGCATCATTAATTATAGTTGACGATTTAGTTTTTCTTTCCTTTTTTTAAAATATTCAAATATTAGATATAATTTGAAATATCTGAATTCTTTCCTAAAAATAGAGATAAATCAATTATGATAACTATAAGTTGTATCAGATCCCTGTCATAGACGATACAAGAAAAGCAGAGGGTAACGACTCTGAGAAATGATCTTCCACTATCAAAGTTCTTCCGCACTAATGGAGAAAGGTACGCTCTTATGTGAAAATCATGAATTCTCAAGATCCTGTACCATGTTCTTGAATAGGCATTGTTGAACATGAATTATTGAATTGCTGATAAAATGCTTACAATGAAGTCACACGTGTAACAGGGGGATAAGAGAGAATCAAGTTTTTTGCCATAATACACATTTATATCCTTTTAAGATAGATAAAGAAATAAACTTGGGGGAAGAGAGAGATGAGGGAAAATTTTGTAGTTTAAAATTTGAAAAAATACACTATATTCATCTAAAATGACAAACAATTTTCCCTATAAAATGTGGAGTCTTTTGTCTGTTTCTCGTACTTTCTGTTTTTCCCAATTTTCTACTTTTCTGACAAAATCTTTGCTGACTTTTGGTAGAAGATTGTATGTAACGGTATATTAGCCGTTATGAGAATATTAATATGTAACGGTATATTAACCGTTATGAGAATATCTTTTGGCCGTTATGAGAATATTAATATGTAACGATATAATAACCGTTATGAGAATATCTTTTGTAATCGTATTTGCGCCTATTTAAAGGCTCCAAAAGGATGAGATAAGTTGAAAAACCAAGTTTATTTCTCTTTCTTTCTCTTTCTCATCTGAGAGACAAACAGACAGCAGAGTATAGAACAGATGGAGAATGTAATGGAATGGTGGCAGAAACAGATGCAGAGGTGGCACCGGCAGCATAATAGGAATGTTGATGCCAACGGAGATGTGATGTCTGCGAAGGTGACGACTGATGAGCAATTGGAAACTGGCAGAAAACAAAGTGCTCTTTATTCCACCATTTATGAGCAAATTGTTGAGAGGCACGGAACACGGAATGGAACACCAAACAAGGAAAAAATCATATATACTGGCAGAAAACAAAGTGCTCTTTATTCCACCATTTATGAGCAACTCATTGAGAGGCACGGAACAGGGAATGGAACACCAAACAAGGAAAAAATCATATATACTGGCAAAATAACATCCACACAAAGGTGGACTCCTACACCGGTGCAGCTTCAGATTCTTGAGCGTATGTTTGATCAAGGGAATGGAACACCGAACAAGGAAAAAATCAAGGAGATAACTGATGAACTGAGACAGCATGGCCACATTTCTGAAACAAATGTCTATAATTGGTTCCAAAATAGGCGTGCTCGATCAAAAAGAAAACTGCAAGATGTGACACTTGGTAACACTGAATCAGAAGTAGAGAATGAGGTCGGTTGTAAGGATAACAAGACAATACCAGAGGAATATCGGTCCCAACATAATGTAACTACCGGGGCTGAAAAATTGTGCTTTCAGAACCCTCAAGTTTGCTCTGACTTGCAGTACTTGAATCCAGATTCTAACAAACCATATTCCATGTTCTCGTCAGATGGCAGTCTAACATCCTCAAGAGATTTGAGTCCAGTTCCTGTTTTTGATGAGGTGCTATCAAACACAAGTATGTAACATCTTGTGCTCTCTTGCTTCACTTGTCTCTTCATTAGCAATCTTTTTTTGTGAGCTCATTTGGTTTATGTACATAGTTAAACAGATTGTTATTGTGTTTGAATTTTACGAGACTACATATTCGAATTAACGGGTCTTTAAATAGTTCCAGTCGAGATTATTTGCCAAATTCTTAATATGTTGGGTTTTTTTTTTCAGTTACCGAGCACAAACCTAGTGGAGTAGTGGGCGATATATACAGTGACCCATTGATCCACAGGAGGTGGACTCCAACACTTGAGCAGCTTCAGATTCTTGGGCGAATATTTGAGGAAGGGAAGGGAAAGAGAATAACAAACAAGGAAAAAATCAAGGAGATAACCGCTGAACTCAGACAGCATGGCCAAATATCTGAAAGAAATGTTTATATTTGGTTTCAAAACAAGCGAGCCCGACTGAAAAGAAAACAACATGATGTGACGAATGAGGAATATCAGTCCCAACCTAACATAACTACATGTGATAAACAACTGAAAAGAAAACAACATAATGTGACAGATGTGGTAGAGGGTAACAGTGAATCAGAAATAGAGAATGAGGAATATCTGATTACCAAAAAAATAAAAAAGAATGAGGAATATCAGTCCCAACCTAACATAACTACATGGGATAAACAATTGTGCTTTCAGAACCCTGAAGAAGACTTGCAGTTCTTGTATTCAGATTCTTACGTACCAGATTCCATAGATTCCATGTTTTGTTATGATGATTTGTGTTTTGATGAGGTGCCATCAAACACAAGCATGTAAAGTCTTCATTAGCA
>JAVKPL010000622.1:0-15182 GCA_032173675.1 Gastrolobium villosum
TCTTCTACGAAATTAATTTTTCGTCGAAAAACTTCAAAAAATCAATTTCTTTTGCATTTATTTTATTAATCTGTTTTCGACGCAATTCTTTTTCCGTCGAAAAACTTCACAAAATCAATTTCTTTTGTATTTATTTTATTCATCCGTTTTCGACGGAATACATTTTCCGTCAAAAATCTTCTACCGAATCCATTTTCCGTCGAAAAACTTCACAAAATCAATTTCTTTTGCATTTATTTTTTTCATCCGTTTTTGACGGAATTTGTTTTCCGTCGAAAAACTTCACAAAATCAATTTCTTTTGCATTTATTTTATTCATCCGTTTTCGACGGAATACATTTTTCGTCAAAAATGTTCGACGGAATCCATTTTTCATCGAAAAACTTCATAAAATCAATTTCTTTTGCATTTATTTTATTCATCCGTTTTTGACGGAATTTGTTTTTCGTCGAAAAACTTCAGAAAATCAATTTCTTTTGCATTTATTTTATTAATCCGTTTTCGATGGAAGTCATTTGCCGTCAAAATTTTTCGACGGAATCCATTTTCCGTCAAAAATCTTCTACGGAATCCATTTTCAGTCGAAAAACTTCACAAAATCAATTTCTTTTGCATTTATTTTATTCATCCGTTTTCGACGGAATTTGTTTTCCATCGAAAAACTTCCCAAAATCAATTTATTTTGCATTTATTTTATTCATCCGTTTTCGACGTAATACATTTTTTGTCAAAAATCTTCGACGGAATACATTTTGCGTCGAAAAACTTGATAAAATCAATTTCTTTTGCATTTATTTTATTCATCCATTTTCGACGGAATTCATTTTCCGTCAAAAATCTTCGACGGAATACAATTTTCGTCGAAAAACTTGATAAAATCAATTTCTTTTGCATTTATTTTATTCATCCGTTTTCGACGGAATTCATTTTCTGTCAAAAATCTTCGACGGAATCCATTTTCCATCAAAAATCTTCTACGAAATTCAATTTTCGTCGAAAAACTTCAAAAAATCAATTTCTTTTGCATTTATTTTATTCATCCGTTTTCGACGGAATACATTTTCCGACAAAAATCTTCGACTGAATCCATTTTCTGTCGAAAAACTTAACAAAATCAATTTCTTTTGCATTTATTTTATTCATCTGTTTTCGACGGAATTCATTTTCTGTCAAAAATCTTCGACGGAATCCATTTTCCATCAAAAATCTTCTACGAAATTCATTTTTCGTCGAAAAACTTCAAAAAATCAATTTCTTTTGCATTTATTTTATTCATCCGTTTTCGACGGAATACATTTTCTGTCAAAAATCATCGACCGAATCCATTTTCTATCGAAAAACTTCACAAAATCAATTTCTTTTGCATTTATTTTATTCATCCGTTTTCGACGGAATTCATTTTCTGTCAAAAATCTTCGACGGAATCCATTTTCCATCAAAAATCTTCTACGAAATTCATTTTTCGTCGAAAAACTTCAAAAAATCAATTTCTTTTGCATTTATTTTATTCATCCGTTTTCGACGGAATACATTTTCCGTCAAAAATCTTCGACCGAATCCAATTTCCGTCGAAAAACTTCACAAAATCAATTTCTTTTGCATTTATTTTATTCATCCGTTTTCGATGGAATTCATTTTCCGTCCAAAATCTTCGACGAAATCCATTTTCCGTCAAAAATCTTCACAAAAACAATTTCTTTTGCATTTATTTTATTAATCCGTTATCGACGGAATTTGTTTTCCGTCGAAAAACTTCACAAAATCAATTTCTTTTGCATTTATTTTATTCATCCGTTTTCGACGGAATACATTTTCCGTCAAAAATTTTCGACCTAATCCATTTTCCGTCGAAAAACTTCACAAAATCAATTTCTTTTGCATTTATTTTATTCATCCATGTTCGATGGAATTTATTTTCCGTCAAAAATCTTCGACGGAATCCATTTTCCATCAAAAATCTTCACAAAATCAATTTCTTTAGCATTTATTTTATTCATCCGTATTCGACGGAACGGAATACATTTTTCGTCAAAAATCCGTTTTCAACGGAATACATTTTTCGTCAAAAATGTTCGACGGAATCCATTTTTCATCGAAAAACTTCAAAAAATCAATTTCTTTTACATTTTTTTTATTCATCCATTTTCGACGGAATTCATTTTCCTTCAAAAATCTTCGACGAAATCCTTTTTCCATCGAAAAACTTCACAAAATCAATTTCTTTTGCATTTATTTTATTCATCCATTTTCGACGGAATTCATTTTCCGTCAAAAATCTTCGACGGAATCCATTTTCCGTCGAAAAACTTCACAAAATCAATTTATTTTGCATTTATTTTATTCATCCGTTTTCGACGGAATACATTTTTCGTCAAAAATCTTCGACAGAATACATTTTGCATCGAAAAACTTGATAAAATCAATTTCTTTTGCATTTATTTTATTCATCAATTTTCGACGAAATTCATTTTCCGTCAAAAATCTTCGACGGAATACAATTTGTGTCGCAAAACTTGATAAAATCAATTTCTTTTGCATTTATTTTATTCATCCGTTTTCGACGGAATTCTTTTTCTGTCAAAAATATTCGACGGAATCCATTTTCCATCAAAAATCTTCTACGAAATTAATTTTTCGTCGAAAAACTTCAAAAAATCAATTTCTTTTGCATTTATTTTATTAATCCGTTTTCGACGCAATTCTTTTTCCGTCGTAAAACTTCACAAAATCAATTTCTTTTGCATTTATTTTATTCATCCGTTTTCGACGGAATACATTTTCCGTCAAAAATCTTCTACCGAATCCATTTTCCGTCGAAAAACTTCACAAAATCAATTTCTTTTGCATTTATTTTTTTCATCCGTTTTTGACGGAATTTGTTTTCCGTCGAAAAACATCACAAAATCAATTTCTTTTGCATTTATTTTATTCATCCATTTTCGACGGAATACATTTTTCGTCAAAAATGTTCGACGGAATCCATTTTTCATCGAAAAACTTCATAAAATCAATTTCTTTTGCATTTATTTTATTCATCCGTTTTTGACGGAATTTGTTTTTCGTCGAAAAACTTCAGAAAATCAATTTCTTTTGCATTTATTTTATTAATCCGTTTTCGATGGAAGTCATTTGCCGTCAAAATTTTTCGACGGAATCCATTTTCCGTCAAAAATCTTCTACGGAATCCATTTTCAGTCGAAAAACTTCACAAAATCAATTTCTTTTGCATTTATTTTATTCATCCGTTTTCGACGGAATACATTTTCCGTCGAAAAACTTCACAAAATCAATTTATTTTGCATTTATTTTATTCATCCGTTTTCGACGGAATACATTTTTCGTCAAAAATCTTCGACGGAATACATTTTGCGTCGAAAAACTTGATAAAATCAATTTCTTTTGCATTTATTTTATTCATCCATTTTCGACGGAATTCATTTTTCGTCAAAAATCTTCGACGGAATACAATTTTCGTCGAAAAACTTGATAAAATCAATTTCTTTTGCATTTATTTTATTCATCCGTTTTCGACGGAATTCATTTTCTGTCAAAAATCTTCGACGGAATCCATTTTCCAACAAAAATCTTCTACGAAATTCATTTTTCGTCGAAAAACTTCAAAAAATCAATTTCTTTTGCATTTATTTTATTAATCCGTTTTCGACGCAATTCTTTTTCCTACGAAAAACTTCACAAAATCAATTTCTTTTGCATTTATTTTATTCATCCGTTTTCGAGGGAATACATTTTCCGTCAAAAATCTTCGACGGTATACATTTTCCGTCAAAAATCTTCGACGGAATCCATTTTCCGTCGAAAAACTTCACAAAATCAATTTCTTTTGCATTTATTTTATTCATCCGTTTTCGAAGGAATTCATTTTCCATCAAAAATCTTCGACGGAAACCATTTTCCATAAAAAATCTTCTACGGAATCCATTTTCCGTGGAAAAACTTCATTTTCGACGGAATTCATTTTCGACGGAATTCATTTTCCGTTAAAAATCTTCACAAAATCAATTTCTTTTACATTTATTTTATTAATCCGTTTTCTACGGAATACATTTTTCGTCGAAAAACTTGATAAAATCAATTTCTTTTGCATTTATTTTATTCATCCATTTTCGACGGAATTCATTTTCCGTCAAAAATCTTCGACGGAATACATTTTTCGTCGAAAAACTTCATAAAATCAATTTCTTTTGCATTTATTTTATTCATCCATTTTCGACGGTATTCGTTTTCCGTCCAAAATCTTCGACGGAATCCATTTTCCATCGAAAAACTTCACAAAATCAATTTCTTTTGCATTTATTTTATTCATCCGTTTTCGACGGAATTCATTTTCTGTCAAAAATCTTCGACGGAATCCATTTTCCATCAAAAATCTTCTACGAAATCCATTTTCCGTCGAAAAACTTCAAAAAATCAATTTCTTTTGCATTTATTTTATTAATCCGTTTTCGACACAATTCTTTTTCCGTTGAAAAACTTCACAAAATCAATTTCTTTTGCATTTATTTTATTCATCCGTTTTCGACGGAATACATTTTCCGTCAAAAATTTTCGACCTAATCCATTTTCCGTCGAAAAACTTCACAAAATCAATTTCTTTTGCATTTATTTTATTCATCCATGTTCGAAGGAATTTATTTTCCGTCAAAAATCTTCGACGGAATCCATTTTCCGTCAAAAATCTTCACAAAATCAATTTCTTTTGCATTTATTTTATTCATCCGTTTTCGATGGAATTTGTTTTCCGTCGAAAAACTTCACAAAATCAATTTCTTTTGCATTTATTTTATTCATCCGTTTTCGACGGAATACATTTTTCGTCAAAAATGTTCGACGGAATCCATTTTTCATCGAAAAACATCATAAAATCAATTTCTTTTGCATTTATTTTATTCATCCGTTTTTGACGGAATTTGTTTTTCGTCGAAAAACTTCAGAAAATCAATTTCTTTTGCATTTATTTTTTTAATCCGTTTTCGATGGAATTCATTTGCCGTCAAAAATTTTCGACGGAATCCATTTTCCGTCAAAAATCTTCTACGGAATCCATTTTCAGTCGAAAAACTTCACAAAATCAATTTCTTTGGCATTTATTTTATTCATCCGTTTTCGACGGAATTTGTTTTCCTTCGAAAAACTTCCCAAAATCAATTTATTTTGCATTTATTTTATTCATCCGTTTTCGACGGAATACATTTTTCGTCAAAAATCTTCGACGGAATACATTTTGCGTCGAAAAACTTGATAAAATCAATTTCTTTTGCATTTATTTTATTCATCCATTTTCGACGGAATTCATTTTCCGTCAAAAATCTTCGACGGAATACAATTTTCGTCGAAAAACTTGATAAAATCAATTTCTTTTGCATTTATTTTATTCATCCGTTTTCGACGGAATTCATTTTCTGTCAAAAATCTTCGACGGAATCCATTTTCCATCAAAAATCTTCTACGAAATTCACGGAATTCATTTCCGTCGAAAAACTTCACAAAATCAATTTCTTTTGCATTTATTTTATTCATCCGTTTTCGACGGAATACATTTTCCGTCAAAAATCTTCGACGAAATCCATTTTCGTCGAAAAACTTCACAAAATCAATTTCTTTTGCATTTATTTTATTCATCCGTTTTCGACGGAATTCATTTTCTGTCAAAAATCTTCGACGGAATCCATTTTCCATCAAAAATCTTCTACGAAAATCATTTTTCGTCGAAAAATTCAAAAAATCAATTTCTTTTGCATTTATTTTATTCATCCGTTTTCGACGGAATACATTTTCCGTCAAAAATCTTCGACCGAATCCATTTTCTGTCGAAAAACTTCACAAAATCAATTTCTTTTGCATTTATTTTATTCATCCGTTTTCGACGGAATTCATTTTCTGTCAAAAATCTTCGACGGAATCCATTTTCCATCAAAAATCTTCTACGAAATTCATTTTTCGTCGAAAAACTTCAAAAAATCAATTTCTTTTGCATTTATTTTATTCATCCGTTTTCGACGGAATACATTTTTCGTCAAAAATCTTCGACGGAATCCATTTTCTGTCGAAAAACTTCACAAAATCAATTTCTTTTGCATTTATTTTATTCATCCGTTTTCGATGGAATTCATTTTCCGTCAAAAATCTTCGACGGAATCCATTTTCCATCAAAAATCTTCACAAAAACAATTTCTTTTGCATTTATTTTATTCATCCATTTTCGACGGAATTCATTTTCCGTCGAAAAATCTTCACAAAATCAATTTCTTTTGCATTTATTTTATTCATCCGTTTTCGACGGAATACATTTTCGTCAAAAATGTTCGACGGAATCCATTTTTTATCGAAAAACTTCACAAAATCAATTTCTTTTGCATTTATTTTATTCATCCGTTTTCGACGGAATTCATTTTCCGTCAAAAATCTTCGACGGAATCCATTTTCCGTCGAAAAACTTCACAAAATCAATTTCTTTTGCATTTATTTTATTCATCCGTTTTCGAAGGAATTCATTTTCCATCAAAAATCTTCGACGGAAACCATTTTCCATCAAAAATCTTCTACGGAATCCATTTTCCGTCGAAAAACTTCATTTTCGACGGAATTCATTTTCCGTTAAAAATCTTCACAAAATCAATTTCTTTTACATTTATTTTATTAATTCGTTTTCGACGGAATACATTTTTCGTCGAAAAACTTGATAAAATCAATTTCTTTTGCATTTATTTTATTCATCCATTTTCGACGGAATTCATTTTCCGTCAAAAATCTTCGACGGAATACATTTTTCGTCGAAAAACTTCATAAAATCAATTTCTTTTGCATTTATTTGATTCATCCATTTTCGACGGTATTCGTTTTCCGTCCAAAATCTTCGACGAAATCCATTTTCCATCAAAAATCTTCTACGAAATCCATTTTCCGTCGAAAAACTTCAAAAAATCAATTTCTTTTGCATTTATTTTATTAATCCGTTTTCGACGCAATTCTTTTTCCGTTGAAAAACTTCACAAAATCAATTTCTTTTGCATTTATTTTATTCATCCTTTTTCGACGGAATACATTTTCCGTCAAAAAATTTCGACCTAATCCATTTTCCGTCGAAAAACTTCACAAAATCAATTTCTTTTGCATTTATTTTATTCATCCATGTTCGATGGAATTTATTTTCCGTCCAAAATCTTCGACGGAATCCATTTTCCGTCAAAAATCTTCACAAAATCAATTTCTTTTGCATTTATTTTATTCATCCGTTTTCGACGGAATTTTTTTCCGTCGAAAAACTTCACAAAAACAATTTCTTTTGCATTTATTTTATTCATCCGTTTTCGACGGAATACATTTTTCGACAAAAATGTTCGACGGAATCCATTTTTCATCGAAAAACTTCATAAAATCAATTTCTTTTGCATTTATTTTATTCATCCGTTTTTGACGGAATTTGTTTTTCGTCGAAAAACTTCAGAAAATCAATTTCTTTTGCATTTATTTTATTCATCCGTTTTCGACGGAATACATTTTCCGTCAAAAATGAATCCATTTTCGTCAAAAATGTTCGACGGAATCCATTTTCCGTCGAAAAACTTCACAAAATCAATTTCTTTTGCATTTATTTTATTCATCCGTTTTCGACGGAATACATTTTCCGTCAAAAATTTTCGACCTAATCCATTTTCCGTCGAAAAACTTCACAAAATCAATTTCTTTTGCATTTATTTTATTCATCCATGTTCGATGGAATTTATTTTCCGTCAAAAATCTTCGACGGAATCCATTTTCCGTCAAAAATCTTCACAAAATCAATTTCTTTTGCATTTATTTTATTCATCCGTTTTCGACGGAAAAACTTCAAAAAATTTGTTTTCCGTCGCGAAAAACTTCACAAAATCAATTTCTTTTGCATTTATTTTATTCATCCGTTTTCGACGGAATACATTTTTCGTCAAAAATGTTCGACGGAATCCATTTTTCATCGAAAAACTTCATAAAATCAATTTCTTTTACATTTATTTTATTCATCCATTTTCGACGGAATTCATTTTCCGTCAAAAATCTTCGACGGAATCCATTTTTCCGTCGAAAAACTTCACAAAATCAATTTCTTTTGCATTTATTTTATTCATCCATTTTCGACGGAATTCATTTTCCGTCCAAAAATCTTCGACGGAATCCATTTTCCGTCGAAAAACTTCACAAAATCAATTTATTTTGCATTTATTTTATTCATCCGTTTTCGACGGAATACATTTTTCGTCAAAAATCTTCGACGGAATACATTTTGCGTCGAAAAACTTGATAAAATCAATTTCTTTTGCATTTATTTTATTCATCCATTTTCGACGAAATTCATTTTCCGTCAAAAATCTTCGACGGAATACAATTTTCGTCGCAAAACTTGATAAAATCAATTTCTTTTGCATTTATTTTATTCATCCGTTTTCGACGGAATTCTTTTTCTGTCAAAAATCTTCGACGGAATCCATTTTCCATCAAAAATCTTCTACGAAATTAATTTTTCGTCGAAAAACTCAAAAAATCAAAAAAATCAATTTCGTTTTGCATTTATTTTATTAAAAAATTTCGACTGAATCCATTTTCCGTCGAAAAACTTCACAAAATCAATTTCTTTTGCATTTATTTTATTCATCCGTTTTCGACGGAATTCATTTTCGTCAAAAATCTTCGACGGAATCCATTTTCCATCAAAAACTTCACAAAATCAATTTCTTTTGCATTTAAATTAATTTTTCGTCGAAAAACTTCACAAAATCAATTTCTTTTGCATTTATTTTATTCATCCGTTTTCGACGGAATACATTTTTCGTCAAAAATGTTCGACGGAAATTTTCCATTTTTCATCGAAAAACTTCATAAAATCAATTTCTTTTGCATTTATTTTATTCATCCGTTTTTGACGGAATTTGTTTTTCGTCGAAAAACTTTAGAAAATCAATTTCTTTTGCATTTATTTTATTAATCCGTTTTCGATGGAAGTCATTTGCCGTCAAAATTTTTCGACGGAATCCATTTTCCGTCAAAAATCTTCTACGGAATCCATTTTCAGTCGAAAAACTTCACAAAATCAATTTCTTTTGCATTTATTTTATTCATCCGTTTTCGACGGAATTTGTTTTCCATCGAAAAACTTCACAAAATCAATTTATTTTGCATTTATTTTATTCATCCGTTTTCGACGGAATACATTTTTCGTCAAAAATCTTCGACGGAATACATTTTGCGTCGAAAAACTTGATAAAATCAATTTCTTTTGCATTTATTTTATTCATCCATTTTCGACGGAATTCATTTTCCGTCAAAAATCTTCGACGGAATACAATTTTCGTCGAAAAACTTGATAAAATCAATTTCTTTTGCATTTATTTTATTCATCCGTTTTCGACGGAATTCATTTTCTGTCAAAAATCTTCGACGGAATCCATTTTCCATCAAAAATCTTCTACGAAATTCAATTTTCGTCGAAAAACTTCAAAAAATCAATTTCTTTTGCATTTATTTTATTCATCCGTTTTCGACGGAATACATTTTCCGTCAAAAATCTTCGACTGAATCCATTTTCCTTCGAAAAACTTCACAAAATCAATTTCTTTTGCATTTATTTTATTCATCCGTTTTCGAAGGAATTCATTTTCTGTCAAAAATCTTCGACGGAATCCATTTTCCATCAAAAATCTTCTACGAAATTCATTTTCCGTCGAAAAACTTCAAAAAATCAATTTCTTTTGCATTTATTTTATTCATCCTTTTTCGACGGAATACATTTTCCGTCAAAAAATTTCGACCTAATCCATTTTCCGTCGAAAAACTTCACAAAATCAATTTCTTTTGCATTTATTTTATTCATCCATGTTCGATGGAATTTATTTTCCGTCCAAAATCTTCGACGGAATCCATTTTCCGTCAAAGATCTTCACAAAATCAATTTCTTTTGCATTTATTTTATTCATCCGTTTTCGACGGAATTTTTTTTCCGTCGAAAAACTTCACAAAATCAATTTCTTTTGCATTTATTTTATTCATCCGTTTTCGACGGAATACATTTTTCGACAAAAATGTTCGACGGAATCCATTTTTCATCGAAAAACTTCATAAAATCAATTTCTTTTGCATTTATTTTATTCATCCGTTTTTGACGGAATTTGTTTTTCGTCGAAAAACTTCAGAAAATCAATTTCTTTTGCATTTATTTTATTCATCCGTTTTCGACGGAATACATTTTCCGTCAAAAATCTTCGACGGAATCCATTTTCCATCAAAAATGTTCGACGGAATCCATTTTCCGTCGAAAAACTTCACAAAATCAATTTCTTTTGCATTTATTTTATTCATCCGTTTTCGACGGAATACATTTTCCGTTAAAAATTTTCGACCTAATCCATTTTCCGTCGAAAAACTTCACAAAATCAATTTCTTTTGCATTTATTTTATTCATCCATGTTCGATGGAATTTATTTTCCGTCAAAAATCTTCGACGGAATCCATTTTCCGTCAAAAATCTTCACAAAATCAATTTCTTTTGCATTTATTTTATTCATCCGTTTTCGACGGAATTTGTTTTCCGTCGCAAAACTTCACAAAATCAATTTCTTTTGCATTTATTTTATTCATCCGTTTTCAACGGAATACATTTTTCGTCAAAAATGTTCGACGGAATCCATTTTTCATCGAAAAACTTCATAAAATCAATTTCTTTTACATTTATTTTATTCATCCATTTTCGACGGAATACATTTTTCGTCAAAATCTTCGACGGAATCCATTTTTCATCGAAAAAGTTCATAAAATCAATTTCTTTTGCATTTATTTTATTCATCCATTTTCGACGGAATTCATTTTCCGTCCAAAATCTTCGACGGAATCCATTTTCCGTCGAAAAACTTCACAAAATCAATTTATTTTGCATTTATTTTATTCATCCGTTTTCGACGGAATACATTTTTCGTCAAAAATCTTCGACGGAATACATTTTGCGTCGAAAAACTTGATAAAATCAATTTCCTTTGCATTTATTTTATTCATCCATTTTCGACGAAATTCATTTTCCGTCAAAAATCTTCGACGGAATACAATTTGTGTCGCAAAACTTGATAAAATCAATTTCTTTTGCATTTATTTTATTCATCCGTTTTCGACGGAATTCTTTTTCTGTCAAAAATATTCGACGGAATCCATTTTCCATCAAAAATCTTCTACGAAATTAATTTTTCGTCGAAAAACTTCAAAAAATCAATTTCTTTTGCATTTATTTTATTAATCCGTTTTCGACGCAATTCTTTTTCCGTCGAAAAACTTCACAAAATCAATTTCTTTTGCATTTATTTTATTCATCCGTTTTCGACGGAATACATTTTTCGTCAAAAATCTTCTACCGAATCCATTTTCCGTCGAAAAACTTCACAAAATCAATTTCTTTTGCATTTATTTTATTCATCCGTTTTTGACGGAATTTGTTTTCCGTCGAAAAACTTCACAAAATCAATTTCTTTTGCATTTATTTTATTCATCCGTTTTCGACGGAATACATTTTTCGTCAAAAATGTTCGACGGAATCCATTTTTCATCGAAAAACTTCATAAAATCAATTTCTTTTGCATTTATTTTATTCATCCGTTTTTGACAGAATTTGTTTTTCGTCGAAAAACTTCAGAAAATCAATTTCTTTTGCATTTATTTTATTAATCCGTTTTCGATGGAAGTCATTTGCCGTCAAAATTTTTCGACGGAATCCATTTTCCGTCAAAAATCTTCTACGGAATCCATTTTCAGTCGAAAAACTTCACAAAATCAATTTCTTTTGCATTTATTTTATTCATCCGTTTTCGACGGAATTTGTTTTCCGTCGAAAAACTTCACAAAATCAATTTATTTTGCATTTATTTTATTCATCCATTTTCGACGGAATACATTTTTCGTCAAAAATCTTCGACAGAATACATTTTGCGTCGAAAAACTTGATAAAATCAATTTCTTTTGCATTTATTTTATTCATCCATTTTCGACGGAATTCATTTTCCGTCAAAAATCTTCGACGGAATACAATTTTCGTCGAAAAACTTGATAAAATCAATTTCTTTTGCATTTATTTTATTCATCCGTTTTCGACGGAATTCATTTTCTGTCAAAAATCTTCGACGGAATCCATTTTCCATCAAAAATCTTCTACGAAATTCAATTTTCGTCGAAAAACTTCAAAAAATCAATTTCTTTTGCATTTATTTTATTCATCCGTTTTCGACGGAATACATTTTCCGTCAAAAATCTTCGACTGAATCCATTTTCTGTCGAAAAACTTCACAAAATCAATTTCTTTTGCATTTATTTTATTCATCCGTTTTCGAAGGAATTCATTTTCTGTCAAAAATCTTCGACGAAATCCATTTTCCATCAAAAATCTTCTACGAAATTCATTTTTCGTCGAAAAACTTCACAAAATCAATTTCTTTTGCATTTATTTTATTCACCCGTTTTCGACGGAATACATTTTCCGTCAAAAAATTTCGACCTAATCCATTTTCCGTCGAAAAACTTCACAAAATCAATTTCTTTTGCATTTATTTTATTCATCCATGTTCGATGGAATTTATTTTCCGTCCAAAATCTTCGACGGAATCCATTTTCCGTCAAAAATCTTCACAAAATCAATTTCTTTTGCATTTATTTTATTCATCCGTTTTCGACGGAATTTTTTTCCGTCGAAAAACTTCACAAAATCAATTTCTTTTGCATTTATTTTATTCATCCGTTTTCGACGGAATACATTTTTCGACAAAAATGTTCGACGGAATCCATTTTTCATCGAAAAACTTCATAAAATCAATTTCTTTTGCATTTATTTCATTCATCCGTTTTTGACGGAATTTGTTTTTCGTCGAAAAACTTCAGAAAATCAATTTCTTTTGCATTTATTTTATTCATCCGTTTTCGACGGAATACATTTTCCGTCAAAAATCTTCGACGGAATCCATTTTCCATCAAAAATGTTCGACGGAATCCATTTTCCGTCGAAAAACTTCACAAAATCAATTTCTTTTGCATTTATTTTATTCATCCGTTTTCGACGGAATACATTTTCCGTTAAAAATTTTCGACCTAATCCATTTTCCGTCGAAAAACTTCACAAAATCAATTTCTTTTGCATTTATTTTATTCATCCATGTTCGATGGAATTTATTTTCCGTCAAAAATCTTCGACGGAATCCATTTTCCGTCAAAAATCTTCACAAAATCAATTTCTTTTGCATTTATTTTATTCATCCGTTTTCGACGGAATTTGTTTTCCGTCGCAAAACTTCACAAAATCAATTTCTTTTGCATTTATTTTATTCATCCGTTTTCAACGGAATACATTTTTCGTCAAAAATGTTCGACGGAATCCATTTTTCATCGAAAAACTTCATAAAATCAATTTCTTTTACATTTATTTTATTCATCCATTTTCGACGGAATACATTTTTCGTCAAAATCTTCGACGGAATCCATTTTTCATCGAAAAAGTTCATAAAATCAATTTCTTTTGCATTTATTTTATTCATCCATTTTCGACGGAATTCATTTTCCGTCCAAAATCTTCGACGGAATCCATTTTCCGTCGAAAAACTTCACAAAATCAATTTATTTTGCATTTATTTTATTCATCCGTTTTCGACGGAATACATTTTTCGTCAAAAATCTTCGACGGAATACATTTTTCGTCGAAAAACTTGATAAAATCAATTTCCTTTGCATTTATTTTATTCATCCATTTTCGACGAAATTCATTTTCCGTCAAAAATCTTCGACGGAATACAATTTGTGTCGCAAAACTTGATAAAATCAATTTCTTTTGCATTTATTTTATTCATCCGTTTTCGACGGAATTCTTTTTCTGTCAAAAATATTCGACGGAATCCATTTTCCATCAAAAATCTTCTACGAAATTAATTTTTCGTCGAAAAACATCAAAAAATCAATTTCTTTTGCATTTATTTTATTAATCCGTTTTCGACGCAATTCTTTTTCCGTCGAAAAACTTCACAAAATCAATTTCTTTTGCATTTATTTTATTCATCCGTTTTCTACGGAATACATTTTTCGTCAAAAATCTTCTACCGAATCCATTTTCCGTCGAAAAACTTCACAAAATCAATTTCTTTTGCATTTATTTTATTCATCCGTTTTTGACGGAATTTGTTTTCCGTCGAAAAACTTCACAAAATCAATTTCTTTTGCATTTATTTTATTCATCCGTTTTCGACGGAATACATTTTTCGTCAAAAATGTTCGACGGAATCCATTTTTCATCGAAAAACTTCATAAAATCAATTTCTTTTGCATTTATTTTATTCATCCGTTTTTGACGGAATTTGTTTTTCGTCGAAAAACTTCAGAAAATCAATTTCTTTTGCATTTATTTTATTAATCCGTTTTCGATGGAAGTCATTTGCCGTCAAAATTTTTCGACGGAATCCATTTTCCGTCAAAAATCTTCTACGGAATCCATTTTCAGTCGAAAAACTTCACAAAATCAATTTCTTTTGCATTTATTTAATTCATTCGTTTTCGACGGAATTTGTTTTCCGTCGAAAAACTTCACAAAATCAATTTATTTTGCATTTATTTTATTCATCCGTTTTCGACGGAATACATTTTTCGTCAAAAATCTTCGACGGAATACATTTTGCGTCGAAAAACTTGATAAAATCAATTTCTTTTGCATTTATTTTATTCATCCATTTTCGACGGAATTCATTTTCCGTCCAAAATCTTCGACGGAATCCATTTTCCGTCGAAAAACTTCACAAAATCAATTTCTTTTGCATTTATTTTATTCATCCATTTTCGACGGAATTCATTTTTCGTCCAAAATCTTCGACGGAATACAATTTTCGTCGAAAAACTTGATAAAATCAATTTCTTTTGCAATTATTTTATTCATCCGTTTTCGACGGAATTCATTTTCTGTCAAAAATCTTCGACGGAATCCATTTTCCAACAAAAATCTTCTACGAAATTCATTTTTCGTCGAAAAACTTCAAAAAATCAATTTCTTTTGCATTTATTTTATTAATCCGTTTTCGACGCAATTCTTTTTCCTACGAAAAATTTCACAAAATCAATTTCTTTTGCATTTATTTTATTCATCCGTTTTCGAGGGAATACATTTTCCGTCAAAAATCTTCGACGGT
>JAVKPL010000623.1:0-15007 GCA_032173675.1 Gastrolobium villosum
CGCGTAAATAATGAAAAATCCTATAAGATAATGGACAAATGGAGACCTTAATAAATGAAATGAAAGTATGGTATTAAGCTTTAATTATTTTATTCCGCAATGTATTATGGTTATGGTCACGCAATTGGGTAATTTTAGTTTGGCTTATTTTAAAAGAAAAATTTAACCGGATTTTAATTGCACCAATGTGATTGTAACTGCGCTTAATATCATAAGTTGATGTTAACAAACCGGTTCTAGAACGGGGTGTTACATTTTATGGTATCAGAGCAGTTTTGTAGGGAAACTTGTGGACTATTGTTATATGTGTTTGCTGTTTAATGTTTTGTAGTTGTTTTGGTACTCTTGATGATTATTGCATTTGTGATCACTTAGTGTGAGCCTGATCAACTCATTTCTGGGTGTAACTTGTGTAGTGTCATGACGAGGAACCGGAATAACGTCGAAGCATCGAATGCAAACGCTCAGCCAGATCCTGTTTTGGCTGCTTTGGTTAGGCCACGAGGTGGTCGTGGGGCAACGGTTGGGCAGCCGGATCCTATAGTTGAAACCCTGGCAGCTGTGCACAGGGAGTTGGAAGTTAGTCGTCGAGCTAATGAAAATTTACTCAAAACAAATGAGGACACGCGGAATGCTATGACCGCAATGATGAATGAGCTGAGGGGGATGAGGGGTGCTAGACCCGAGAACCGACAACCCTCTCCTCCTCCTCACACTACCACGCCTACTCCACCTGCTCAAAATGAAGAAGACGAAGCAGGTAATAATGAGGGTGAAGCGAGTCACCACTCAGGTAGTCATAGCCATCACACTGAGGTGCGTCAACCGCATGCAGAACAGGTTGATGAGCACGAAGCCGAAGAAAGAAGATTAATGGCTTTCAGAAAACACAAACCTCCTTCTTTTAAAGGAGAATATGACCCTATGGTGGCATCGAAATGGCTCCAAGCTATGGAGAAGATTTTCAGGGTTATGAGGTGCCCTGATGCATTGAAATTGGTCTACTCCGTTTATATGTTGGAAGAGGAAGCAGAGGATTGGTGGACTAATACTGTGCAACCTCTAGAAGCTGAAGGCCGGGAAATTACCTGGCGATTGTTTGAGACGCTGTTCTTAGATAACTATTTTCCTAGGGAGGCTAGGGAAAGGAAGCAGAACGAATACAATGATTTGAAGCAAGGGTCAATGTCTATTGATCAATATTTTGCCAAGTTCAATGAATTGGTGAAATATGCTAATTATGGGAGAGCTTTACCCACATCGGCTGAGATGACCTCCAAGTTTCAGTGGGGTCTGAATGAGAAGATGTCTCGGAAGATGTCAAACTGTGACATCCGAGAGTTCAGCCGGTTTGTGAATCAGTGCCGGAAGGTAGAAGAGGTATATGGTGTGTCCAGTACCAAAAAGCCTTCTGAGGCCCAAGCACCTACTGCCAATAAAGCAACGGGCTCGGGTTATTGGAAGAATAAAAAGATGAAAGATAAGAAGCTGAGTGTGAACAACCAGCAGATATATTCAAGAAGCCGGGGACTCAGAAGAATTTTGTTGATAGAGGACCTCCTCCTAAGTGTAAAGGATGTGGGAGGGAGCATAGAGGCCAGTGTGCTACCGGTGAAATTATTTGTTATAAATGTGGAAGGCCCGGCCATTACTCAAGACAGTGTCCTCAGAATGAAGTGAGGACTGTGGCAGTTCAAGCTGCGGCTGTTCCTGTTTCTGTTGTTCCACCTATGATAGAGGCACAGACGGTTGGTAGGGTATATACCATGGACCGTCGGCAATCAGAAAAGGCTCCAAATTTTGTGAAAGGTATAATTTATATTGATAATATGGATATTGAAGTTTTGTTTGACTCAGGAGCTACACACTCATGTATGTCTGATTTTATGGCCTTTGGGCTAAACTTGCAAATGTACGACATTTCTCCTCCAATGAAAGTGGTGACTGCTACTGGAGAGGAGTGTTACACATCAGTAATATGCAAGGATGTGGAATTTAAATATGAAGGCCGAGATTATGTGCTGGATTTTATTTGTTTGCCGATGATCAGTCTTCAAGTCATCTTGGGAATGGATTGGTTATCTAAGAACTGTGCTATGATAGACTGCTGTGGAAAAAGAATTGTGCTCTCTGCTGATGATTCTACTACTAGTTCTTCCCCATATCTATCTGTGCTGCAGGTTAGAAAGGCTTTGAGGGCCGGGGCATTGGGATATGTCTTTGTGGGGGGTTTAGTGGGTGGAAGTCATGAGGAGATTGACAATATTCCCGTGGTGAAGGAGTTTGTGGATGTTTTTCCGGATGAGATTCCGCAGCTTCCACCGCATAGAGAGATTGAGTTCACCATAGATTTGTTGTCTGGTGTGGGACCCATTTCTCTGGCTCCGTATCAGATGTCACCACCAGAATTAGCCGAGTTGAAGAAGCATATTGAGGAGCTTTCGGCTAAGCAGTTTATTAGGCCTAGTGTGTCCCTGTGGGGAGCACCAGTGATATTTGTTAAGAAGAAGGACGGTAGCATGAGATTATGCACTGATTACCGTCAGTTGAATAAGGTTACTATTAAGAACAAGTATCCTCTCCCTCGCATAGATGATTTGCTTGATCAGTTGAGGGGTGCTTGTGTCTTTTCAAAGATTGACTTGAGGTCAGGTTATCATCAGATCCGAATTAAGCAGGAAGATATTCCGAAGACTGCTTTCCGATCTAGATATGGACATTATGAGTATCAGGTAATTCCATTTGGACTCACTAATGCTCCAGCGGTGTTTATGGATTATATGAATCGCATTTTCAAGCCGTTTCTGGATCAATTCGTGATTGTGTTTATTGATGATATCCTGATATATTCCAAGAGTAAAGAAGAGCATGAGGATCACTTGAGAACTGTGTTGCAAATCCTCAGAGATAAACAGTTGTATGCAAAGCCGTCTAAATGTGAATTTTGGCTTTCTCAAGTGCAGTTTCTGGGTCACGTCATTTCTGCTGATGGGGTGGCGGTTGATCCTAATAAAATAGAGGCAGTTATTGATTGGGAAAGGCCCAAGACTGTGACTGAAGTAAGGAGTTTTCTGGGTTTGGCTGGTTATTACCGGAGATTTATTAAAGGATTTTCGGAAATGGTTTTGCCATTGACCCGTTTGACCCGGAAGGATACTCCATTTATTTGGACGCATGAATGCGAAGAATGTTTTCAGAAGATAAAGGAAAAGTTAACGACTGCTCCAGTGTTAGTACTTCCTGATCCGGAAGGTGAATTTGAGTTGTACAGTGATGCTTCTAAAAAGGGATTGGGTTGTGTGCTGATGCAAGATAGGAGAGTGATAGCGTATACTTCGAGGCAACTGAAGCCTCATGAAGAAAACTATCCGACTCATGACTTAGAGCTTGCCGCAATCATTTTTGGATTGAAACAGTGGAGGCACTTCTTGTATGGCATGAAGTTTGTCATATTTAGTGACCACAAGAGCCTTAAGTACTTATTCGATCAAAAAGAGTTGAATATGAGGCAACGACGGTGGACTGAATTCTTAAAGGATTACGATTTCGAATTGAAATATCATCCCGGCAAGGCTAATGTTGTAGCGGATGCATTGAGCCGAAAGTCAGTGAGCATGGCAATCATGAAGATGAGAGATTTTGATGTAATCGAGAGGTTCAGAGATATGAAATTGTCTGAAGTCTTTCCAGGCAGAATTTGTGACATCGAAATTACAAGAATTGAGAACGAAATGATGACAAAAATTAAAGATGCTCAGCTGCAAAATGAAAGTGCTAAACGACTGAAAGGTCAGAGTGGTGTATCCTGCAATGGTGAGGGTATACTATTATATCAGGGTCGTATTGTTGTACCTAGACAGTTGACAGAGGAAGTGATGACAGAGGCCCATAGGGGTCAATTCACTGTCCATCCTGGAGCTACAAAGATGTATCAGGACCTAAAGATTAATTTCTGGTGGCCTGGTATGAAGAAAGATATTGGTGAATTTGTCTCCAAGTGTCTGGTATGTCAGAAGGTCAAGATTGAGCATCAAAAGCCTTCTGGTATGTTGCAACCACTCGATGTTCCTGAATGGAAATGGGAGAGTATCTCCATGGATTTTGTGGTGGGGTTGCCGCGAACACAGGCTAGTTATGATTCTATTTGGGTAATTGTGGATAGATTGACAAAATCCGCACACTTTTTACCAGTTCGGGTAGATTTCTCTGCTGAGAAATTGGCCAGGCTCTATGTGAAGGAGATCGTGAGGCTTCATGGGGTGCCTGAGAATATTGTTAGTGATCGGGACCCGAAGTTCACTTCTCGCTTCTGGGGAGCATTGCAGGAGGCTCTTGGCACTCGGTTGAGATTGAGTACTGCCTATCATCCACAAACGGATGGTCAGATTGAGAGGACCATTCAGACGTTGGAGGATATGTTGAGGGCTTGCACTCTGGAGCAGGGTACGGCATGGGATCGATACCTTCCACTGGTTGAGTTTTCATATAATAATAGTTTTCATGCTAGTCTGGGTATGGCTCCCTACGACGCCTTGTATGGTCGCAGGTGTAGGACACCTACTTGCTGGGCAGAGGTTGGAGACTCAGAGTGATTTGGATTGGATTTTGTTCAGGAGACCACTGAACAGATCAAAATGATTAGAGATCGTCTGAAAAAGGCCCAAGATCGCCAAAAGAGTTATTATGATCTCAAACATCGGCCTCTAGAGTTTGAGGAGGGAGATTATGTGTTTCTAAAGTTATCACCAGTTACGGGTGTGGGACGAGCCCTGGGAGTGAGGAAGATGAGTCCTAGATTTATTGGACCCTATCAGATTCTACGTAGGGTAGGACCGGTTGCCTACCAGCTTGCCTTACCTCCTCAACTATCCAATGTACATGATGTATTCCATGTTTCTCAGCTAAGAAAGTATGTAGCTGATCCTTCTCATGTGGTTCAACCTGATGACGTTGAAATTCTGGAAAATTTGAAGACTCCAATTGGACCACTGAAAGTACTCGAGCAGGATGAGAAGAGGCTGAGGAACAAATCTATTCCTATGGTGAAAGTCCAATGGGAAGGAAGGACACCTGAAGAGTCCACTTGGGAGCGGGAAGACGAGCTTCTCCGTCAGTATCCTGAGTTTAAGGACAGGTATGTTCTTGATTTTGCGGACAAAATCGCTAAAAGGTGGGGTGACTATAATAGCCCAATATAATTAATTAGAAAAATACATGTGATTAGATAATTAAGCATGTATTAGTGAGTAAAAATAAGTAAAATCCCTAACAAATTAATTGGGGTCACTTTTGAGGTAAAAAGTGTACTCTGTGAAATTAAGGTGTATAAATGGGTGTAGACAAAAGTGCCCAAAATATAAAAATGAAAGTAGAAATATTCTTAGAAAAATATTCCAGACTTTTGGGTAAAGTTTGGTAATTTATGGAATTGAATAGATAGATGAACTAATACCCACTTAACCTGTGTTAAGTGGGAAGCCACTTAAGGAACCCTTTTCCCTTCCCCAACCCGCGTAGAAAGAAGAAAAAGAAGAGAAAGAAGAAAAAGAAGGGAAAGAAGAGAGAAGAAGGGAGAAGAAGAAGAAGAGAAAAAGGAAAGGGGAAAACCTAAGTGTGATCAAACCTTGATGGTTTTGATTGATTCCAAAGCCTAAACCACTCCAAATCTTCCCCTATTTCACAATCCTAGCTTGGGTCTTGGTGGGGAGTTGTGTAGGTTGAGATATTTCCTTCCAAAGTTGCGACCCATGTGGAGAAAGTGAGAGATTTGTTAGCTTCTACCTCCATGGAAGCTTGAGGAGTAACCAATCCTTGGTTTTGCAACCATTGGTGGTAAGATTTCATCCTTTGAACTCTATTTTCATGAAGAATCCATAATTTAGGTTTTGGATGAATAGTGTTTTGGGGTTTATGATTATGTGAGTGAATGGGATATATTCTAGGTAGATTGAGGCCTAGAGTATGTTGAGAAAAATGCTAGGAATGACATTTAATCGGTGGAAATGAGTTTTGATAGTCATATGATTTTGTTTGGAAAATTACAAAATTATGCATTTGACTATGGTTTGGCTTGTTTTGGTAATCAATGGTTTGGTTTGGTTGATTGTTGATATTGTCCATGTATGCTTAGGATTGAGGCATTTGGACCAACAGTGAGTAACCAACCATTGGAGCAAGCTATGGAGCTCGGTTAGCTCCTTGGGATTGATAATTGTGTTGTGAAGATTGGTGAAGAACAAAGGTTAAGTTGGAAGCATTGAGGTAAGCCTTCGGACCTTGGGTGTAATTCCCTTTATTGTTCCACCAAGCCCTGAACGGGTAATGGTGTGTTGTTGTATATAAATGCAATGAAATATTGTAATGCTTTGTTATACGTATTTGCATGCTTTGGTGTGACATAGGATGGTGTTTCCCTATGTTGGTATGTTGCATGACGATGCGTAAATCATACTTGGTAGTTTAGCTGGCCAGTAGGACTATTTGCATCTGAGTATCCTTAGGACAACTCGAGAGCTCGAGGGATTTCTCCTGGAGATGTTTTGTACATTTGCATGAATATGTATTTGCTGCATTATTATTGTCATTGCTATTACACTGTTATTGAACTATGGGGTGGAGAGATGCTCCAAGGACCCCTGGTTTACTAGATATATTCGTATATCTCACCCCGTGTGGTTGGGGACCCCCTTTCAGGAAAGGATGCTGCAGGAGCCTCTGATGGCAAGTGGCCATATTTGAAGTGATTGGGCATATGAAGATATCGTGTCATTTGATTAAGCATGCTATTTTGTAGTTCACATGTATAGGATTGCTAAATGAGAATCAATTGTCATATGCATGCTATATTTATTTGGGTGGACTTAGCCTATGCTCATGCTTTTGGTATCTCTTTTGTTGATGGGAGCCAAGGAGTGATCATAGTGTTTTGTAGCTAAGTCCCATGATTTGTAATTGAAACTTGTAAACATGATGTAAAGTTGTAATTATTGGGTATTTGCATATATGATGAAATGATATGTATGCTTCTATTGTGTATGAGTATCTAGAGAGACTAGAATTCATATATTGAAAGGATTATATGATGTAAATTAGGTGAAAAAAGACCTTTAGGTTGGAAAACCAATTCAAAACAAAGATACCCTGTCTTGTTGTCCAATTTTCGTATCCTATACGATAGATTTGGATCCTTGTTTCTTGATGGAAGTTGTAGTTATGTTTCTTAGCTTTCCATAGAGACCAAGATTGTGTAATTTGGATAAGTATAACTCAAGTTATGGTTAAAACACCACAGGTAGGTCAAACTGCCCTGTTTTGGGTGCTTGCTCCAGACTGTCCACGCTTGGAGCGTAGGATCCACGCTGGAAGCGTAGAACCACTGTCCCATTAATTTCCTCTACGCTTGAAGCGTAGAGTTCTACGCTTGAAGCGCAGAGGATCTGACGTTTCAGCACCTGTCGCTTAGAAACCTCATAACTTGGGCTACGGTGCTCCGATTTGAGCGCGGTTTGAACCCACGCGTAAATAATGAAAAATCCTATAAGATAATGGACAAATGTAGATTGTAATTGCACCAATGTGATTGTAACTGCGCTTAATATCATAAGTTGATGTTAACAAACCGGTTATAGAACGGGGTGTTACAGATGGTCAAGTGAACCCCTTACCAGCCAGGGGTTTTTTTTTGCGGTTGGTTCAGAAGAATGGGTTCAGTGGTGGAGTTGTGGCTGTGAGAGATGAAGGCTATGGAGCGGCTGCGGCTTAGGGCACGAGCAGTGAGAAGAAAGAGTTAGGGTTCATGAGATGAGACTCAGCAGTGTGTCTCATTTTATGTGGGTTGGATCTTTTTTTTCTTTTGGGCTTCACACCACGCACAGCCCACTGCTTCTTCTGGACTTGGTTTCATCTGGGCTTCAAAAAAAATACACAGCCCACCACTTTCATGTTTTTAATTTTTGGGCTTGACTTCACTTAGTGCGGCCCATTTTTTCACCTTCTTCCTTCATTCCCTTTTAGCACAAATTGGGCCTAAACCAATAAAATATTCAACCCATTAGCATCTTACTAATCAAAAGGCAAATCACATACAATTGGAGTATTTTTAATCACAAAATATATTCATTTCTTCTTATTTGTAATGCAATGCTTATGTTCTAACTCTCACTTAAGAGACTTATCATCAGTACCCTTTAATTTGAGGTCTATTTTCTGTGGTGAATTATGGCCGCCAAATAGAACACGGAACTGCCTTTGGAATGGGACCCAGTGAAAAGCGCGTTATTCATGAAAGAAGCATTCAGAGAGTGGACAAATACCTTGATGTTGACACAAATGCCAGCGAAACCAAAACCTCTTGGAAAGTTCTCAACTACATTATTACTTTCGATGGATCCATCCACGAAGGAAGAACACAACACTTTTTACCTTGACTTGTGTTGACTGCGTTCAATGTTTCTCACCACTTCCTACTATAAAATCTAGCTCAACCTCACCTTCACTCCACCACTTCATTTCAACTACAAAACTTAGATATCTCACACACTTCCTCTTCAAGTGTTTTTTCTCTTCAAAGTTGTCCCCAAGCTCTTCTAGGCCTTCCTTTGCAATTGTCACCAACAACTATTGCTTAGCTCTCATAAGTTTCTTAACAACAATGAAGGTTAGAATTATACCCTCAAGTCAAACCAATCTCTATTATCTCCTTTCATTCATCACCTAATAATTAAATCACCTATTTATTTATTTATTTATTTATTTGAATTAGTCTTGTTCTGTCTCCATTCATGACTGATATATATATTTTTTCCTTTAAATTTTTTAGTCTGAATTGGTTTACATCTTTTTTGACATTCAAAGTATGAAATCAACAATTTTGTGTTCCTTCTCTATGATGATTGTAGACATATGATATAAGTAATTATTGGGTCCTGAAAGCTCTTTGGTTTTTTCTATGACAGAAAGTAGTGTTGAAGGTAGACTTGTATGATGACAGAACCAAGCAAAAATCTATGAAAACAGTCTCTGGCATTTCAGGTATTGAATTTCAACTTCTTCTTTGCTAAACCACTTGGTTCATGGCTAGCAAGTTGCAATAAAAGCAAAAATTTTTACTTCACTTTGTTTTTGTGGATTAGCTTTAGATTATCCTTATTTTGATTTTTAATTGAAATTGAATTTGTTATTACCTTGCAGGGGTTGAATCTGTGTCTGTGGACATGAAAGACAAGAAATTAACATTAGTGGGAGACATTGATCCAGTACATGTTGTGGGGAAGCTAAGGAAATGGTGTCACACTGAAATAGTTTCTGTTGGATCTGCTAAAGAAGAAAAAAAGAAGGAAGATGATAAGAAGGATTCAATAAAAGTTCCAGAACCTGTTAAGCTTTATGAAGCCCATCCACTTTATTATCACATGACCCCACTACAGTCTAATCAATATCACTATGGTACAAGTGTGGAAGAGGACACTAATGGCTGTGTCATCTGCTAAATTGTAGGAGACATGAGATGAAAAGCAAATGCTAAAAGAAATGTTATTTTCCATTTTTGGGGGGCTTTTTCTAACGATTCAGATTTGCTGCAAGTGTATGCTGTATAGGAATTTGCTGTGTAAGATTTGGAGATTTTAATTAAGGGTTTTATAATTCTCATTTAATATGAGAATTTGAATTTTCCTACACACCCTTCGATTTTCGTGCCAACGTGGATCCTACACATAATTTTTTCTAACATACGGGTCCCACATACTTTTTGTCTCTATAACATGAGAATTCAATTCTCATGTTGAATGAGAAATATAAAACCCTTTAATTAAATATTTGTACCTTTGTTGAAAGTGTAAGATTTGGAGAATAGAATGAATAAAAACATTAGGTTGGTTATGAAAATGGATTGGCCATAACAATAGTTATGATGATAGAACGAATAGTATTTTCTCTACTTAATTAACTTGTATTGGCAGCTTGCAATGTTGTTAAACCATAGAAATTCCATGAAGTAGTCAAATTGAACATTTAACAACCAGTATTTTCGAATGGAAAAATACTAGCATTCACTTCCTAAAGTTCAATAATTCATATGAATAATCGGCCAATTAATTCCTTCATGAAACTTCTTGTTAGTGCAAATGCTGAAGTCATATGGTTTTCCCTCCCAAGCAAGCCCCTCATAATGTCTTTGGTCATCTTTTGGCTTTTCATAGCAACCTTTCCCAACTAAGTAGTTTGTTAGAAATCACAAAATGCGATCGTATATTAAAGAAATAAACAACTTGATGCGAGTGAAACACATTCAAGGCATTTGCAAAAGAGAGTTTTCATTCTGTATAGGGTTCCAATCCAATTATTGAGGTATTAAAATATGGTTCTCCTCTGCGATTTATAGATTTGATTGATAGTTATTTATTCAGTGATAAAACTAGATTCTTATGACTAGAACTAAAATTTTATGATATAGCAGTGCATGGGTGAATAGTGAAAATTGTTTCATATTTTATTAGATATAGTTTTTTCCTGTCTTTTTCTAACATAGATTATATCAAGTAAAGAGTTTTAATCATTAATTAATGGGGAAAACATTTATCATTTTAAATGATATATTTTGTGTCATTTTAAATGAAACAACCGTATTTGATATATATTTGTTAATTTTTTATTTTTTCTCTTCTCCACATAACTAACTAGGAGAGGGAGAAAGATAGAGTATTGTGGAGGATAGAAAAAATAAAAAATTAATAAATATATATATCAAAATAAAATTATTACACTTAAAATTACATAAAGTTATATTTTTAAAATGAGAAATATTTTTTCTTAACTAATATATCAACAATGATAATTTCAATGACAAAACTAGTAAAAGGGAAAAAGGAAATATATTTTAATTGCTAGCAGTTGATCCATCAATAAATGAGTGAAAATTTTCACATTAACATGTTGATGCTAAAAAGAGATATAGAATATTCATTTAGAATGTGTATAGACATTGCAATTACAAAATAGTATAATACAAATGATTGAGTTAGATAATAATTTTTTTTTTCACTGTTTGACGTCCAAAATGTAACATCCCCGTCTCGAGCCGGTTCAATTAACATGCATATGATACAAATAGAAACAGCGGAATACTTAACTTACGAAAATACGAACTAACTTTTTATTCTTTTTTTAATCCTTTTCACATGGTATATCACATTGCATACTTCTCCTAATTTAATTCTTATTTGCCGAAGACGAAAATCGAACAGAGTAACTTCTGTAAATCAGACAACTGGGAATTTGCCAATTCCGCTCTCAAGGGTTTCTAATAAACAGTTTATATCATATATGGTTTCAGAAACACCAGATATCCATATACGACTATATACCCATCCAGGGGCGCATGCATATCTTGGCTCCGTTCCACTATGTCTAACAACATGCAAATCCAACAGGTAAGCATATAACTGAATACTAAATCGTAATATAAAATGCCTGAATACATAATTGTACATGCATCAAAGCAGAAAACATGTACAAATCATACACAAGCTATATACAAAATAAAGGATCAGACATCATGATCCATAAAATGATGGAATATGAAACTACATAAATACACTCCAAAATGGCAGTAGCCTACTGACGTGGATCGGCAAGTGTACCGAATCGCGCAAGTAATAAGTAGTAAGTCAGGTCGAATCCACAGAGAGTGTATCTAAATCAATTAAACTATTCCTTTGAAGATTAAATAATCCAAGAGATTTTTGACACGAATGTCAGGATTGTGTAGAAATTTGATTTGTAAAATAAAATGTATTTTTGTTCTTTTTTTGAATAGTATGAAATCCAACAAAATGAAAGTTTAGAAATTTATGAGAAAGCGCTGCAGTTAGAGAACACTTACCGATGATCCCACCTTTTACTCTGGATTAAGTTTAAATATCAATATATATATCGCAAAATTTAGATAATTATCAGATAAAAATATCAGTAGTTAATTCTCAATCCCTTGAAGAATTAACCTTTTAACCCCATATAAAACCCTAATTCCTTGAGGTGCCCTATATGAGATCAAGCATAAAGATTGATAATTCAGATATCTACAATATGAATCATGTCTATCCCTAGATCATGTTCATACCGTCGTTCTATCCCCTTTCTGGATTAACCACCGCAGATTCCTCTTGTTGGCCCTAATCCCCAAATTTACCACCGATTACTAGATTGATCAGATCTAATAATAACAATAACAATACGATCAGAATAGAACGAAATTCAAAGGATATATATATAAATATAAACTCAGGGGTTCACAAGGGTTCGTGACCCTAACCACAACAAAGGGGTTCTAGCCAACCATTATCATGGCTAAAAATCCAATATTCAATGAAAACATTAAAACATAAAAACTACAGAAAGGTAGAAGAAGAATGTTTTTCTCTCCGAATCTCCAGACTCCTTCCTCCTCTGGATCCGAATGCCCTAACCTTTCTTTAGAATGACCAATTTTGTTGTTTAGGGCTGTCTTTTGCCCTTTTATACTCCTCAAGATTCTTCTTTCCTCGCAACTGACAGCTGTCCATTTCAATCCTACGCTTGGAGCGCAGGATCCACGCTCCAAGCGTAGAAACACTGTCTGATTTTCCTTGTCTACGCTTCAAGCGTAGGGTTCTACGCTTGAAGCGTAGACCCACTGCCTTGGGTCCCTTCCTACGCTCCAAGCGTTGAATTGAACGCTCCAAACGTGGAGATACTGTCTGATTTCTTCCTGCTCCTTTATTTGACCTTTTTCTCCTATAAACATAAAGAATTTGAGTGAGAGAGTGTCTGACAAGTTTTATTCAATAATTTCACCATATATACACCTTTATACACAATTTTAGATCTGATTCAATACTTTTTGATCTATAAAAGTATATATGCTGGGAGCATATCAAACAATTCCCAGATTTAGACATTGCTGTCCCCAGCAATAAACTGATTCGAACTTAGAAAAGTTTACAGCAGTATTTCGGCACAATATCATCCAAACAATCGAAGAAATTACTATGCCATGCCTGACTGAATTACTGCAAGAACTTTCAATACTGCCTCTATTCTCTAAAAAAAATCTGAATCTAGTCTGAATATCCCTCACCAAGACAAAATATATCACTCTCACTCAGGTGTTTTTAAGGTATCAGATGTACACATCCATCACAGCCGTAACACTGCCATAGGCTTGATCATATTCTCAAGATCCTTAAAAATGAAGGATTCAAATGCATGCATTAACTGATCAAAATGACTTTTCAATGGTTTTAATTTGGCCTGGCTAAAGGTAGGAATTTATATGGAAAGTGACTTTAAATAACTATGAGATTGAAAAACTGAAGATAACATAATTTAAACAATTTCAACTCATAAGTTTTGCTCCACTAACTTGCCCACAGAATTTCGGGAAGTCAATTCCTATATTGACCACTTTTATTCATAATGCTTCACACACATTTTTCTTTTCCTTTTCTAGATTTTTTTTTTCTTTTTTTTTTCCTTTTCAATTGCTTAGTTTAGTGGAGCTTACCTTAGACATTTTCTTTTCTCTTTTAAAAGAATCAGCAATTCAATCTCACTTAAGGTAAGTCAACATGGATATAGGCTAAGCAATATTCAGGTAAATTATCAACGAACAGGCTTAGGCTCAAGGGGGTAACAATGGAAAAATCATTTATATAGGTGAGCTATATGGCCAGGGCTATCAAGAACAAACTGCCTTATCATGTCAATTAAAATGCATGCATTGTAGAGAAACAGACCAAGTTCTAGAGTGTTACCATAGTGAAGCCTCTCAGAATAAAAAATTTACTGTTTTGGCTCAAACCTCAAAGGCTATGATTTCAGACTAGATTCTCAAAAGAATATCAGGCATATCATGTATTCTAGCACATAATTCAGACAAACGAGCAATCATAAAATCTACTCATGCCAAGTGACATCATGCCAGAAATTTCACAACTTAATGTACTTCCTAAGATGAACTCAATCACTTGCTAGGAAAGCAACATCTAGATCTGAGATTATCAGCAAGCATATTCCAAAAAAATTTAAATTTTTTTCTGAATTTTTAAGGTCAACTATAACAAAGACAAATATTTAAAAATGGAAAAGTAAACTAGTTCGAATATCTCCCCTGAAATGAAGTGTAGTTCCACAATTGTAGCTATAGTGCATGATCAGGGCAAGGCTAACCACCATTCCCAGATTTTAGAAATTGCTGTCCCCAGCAATAACTAAATGTAATCAATAAGGACTGCTGCGCAATTGAAACACACATCATTAACATAAAAGTATCAGCAAAACAGTGAAAAATACCCTTGGAAGAACAAATCCATAAAGTAGCAGTGACCCTAACAAGATCCTATCGGTCATTAAAAACAAAATTAAAACTAAAATATAACAAAATCAGAGAGGAAAGACAAAAAGAATCCAGCGATCACTCCTCCATGGTATACTGCTGGAAGGAACTAGGAGGATCTGCTGGATCGATCCCCATCTTCAGGCACATGGCCTTCATCATAGCATGCATTTCCAGGATGATGGGAGAATCCTCATAAAGTGGCTGGCGAGCGAAGGATGAAGCTGAAGATGCCTGAGGTGCCTGAGGTGCTGAAGGATCCTGTTGTTCTGGAGGAGGTATAGGATGGGCTTGGCTATTTAAAAGCCATGCTGCATGTTTCTCTGACTCTTTGTAATAACCCCCCAAAGCAATCTTGGTCATAGGCTTTTCAACATTCACATCTAATGGCTCAGAAGCGGGGATTTCAACCCCAGCTCGAATACATAGGTGAGAGATCAAGGAGCTGTGAGCCAACAGACTGTTGTCCTTGCTTTGAGTGATAAGATGGACAATTCTGTCAGAGAGGATAGCAGCCATGTTCAGATTTCTATCTCCCATCAGCACGTAGTACAGGACTGCCCTCTCAACATTTACATCACTTTTGTTTGTAGAGGGAATGACAGTAGCATTCACAAAAGTATGCCAACTGATAGC
>JAVKPL010000624.1:0-15157 GCA_032173675.1 Gastrolobium villosum
TAGCACAAACAGTCGCGCCCTGACGTCGAGTCGACGATTGACCCACAGTATAGTTTCTCTTAAAATTTCCAGGCCGTGCCTGCAACTGCGTACCTCTGCCTCGACCCCTACCAGGTGCCGTCCTGAAGAATCTGCCTGCTCGGTTTCCTCCGTGGAATCGTGTTGGTGGCTTGTTCAAGTTCTTGGCCTCATTAATGATTCCTTCTGCCTGACGACTCTGGTTGATGAGTTCTGGAAGTGTACGATTAGCCGTGGTCAAAATGAGTTTACGGATTTCCGGATGTAATCCGCTTTCGAACTTCTCCACCTGCCATTCTTCATCATAAATGTTCCGGTCAAAGTTGGCGTACTCGATGAGCTGCCCAAATTTTGCAATGTACTCATTAACCGTCATGTTATCCTGCCTGAGTGACAGCAGTTCAGTGTGCTTCATTCTTCTCATTGCCTTAGGAAAATACTTGTCCAAAAATACTTGTCTGAACACGGCCCATGCACCAGTTCGTCTTCTGCGCTTCTGGGCATGCCATGCGTTCGAAGATATGCTCAATCATCTGCAGCCACTTCGCTGCAGCTTCGGGGTTGTCTTCACCCTCAAAGGTAGGTGGTTGGAAGTTGCGGAAGTCTTTCAACCTCCGACGGGCAGTTTCTTCTGCATTTTCATGCAGTGGGGGTTGGTTCTGATTCTGTTGCCTATGGTCGCGCCATTCTTGGCTCATATTCTGGATAAACGTTGCCAGTCCCCCAATGGTAGTGATAAGATCCTCTTCCGCATCGCCCGACCTTCCCCGAGTTGAACCGCGACCACCTGCCATGATTCTGCACTCACAATATCAGGAAATGAGTTGATCAGGCTCACCGCAAGTTATTCATGGCAGCAGTCCCAAGTAGGTACTCGGGTTCAATTCGGACAAGTTAACTATGCATCCGTGTCTTATCACAGAACGGTCCTAACAATCTTACTACCCTAGCTAACATATACTTAAACTATGGCACATTTAGACAGTCAATCAGCAGATAAACACAAACAGCAATCAATTCAGTCAAACACAAGCAAATCCATGGACCAAACTGCTCTGATACCAATTAGTGTAACGCCCTCCCTTGTATGCATCCAAGAGAGTCGTTTGCTAAGCGGAATTAGAGTCGTTAACGTCACATGAGCTAACAAAGAGTCTCATAGCAGTATACAAATCCGTAAGGCATTTCAATAGTTCTTATAACTTCTGATTGGACGATAAAAATATTTCAAGTGATTTAGAAAGAGCACGTTTGGGGCTTCGCGTGCATATAAAATAATAGTAATTCCGAGTTCGTTTGCTCGTAAAAACACCACCCGTAAGATGCACTGTAAAAATTTCGGCACTTAAATTCTTTTCACAAAGGTTTTCCAAAATAGCCGCTGTTCATAAAAGTTCAAGCTAACATAGAGATGATAAAGACTACAGTCATCCAAGAGTACCAAAACATTAATCATTACAGTCATCCAATTAAACAAACAGCAACAGTGAAAATCCACGCATCAGCAATCAACAGCAAACATCACTCCTTCAAGTGCTTTTACGTCCTCCTGCCATTTTGGAAAAATAGCAGCCCCGAAGGGGTGAGAATAATCCCAGTAGTGTGGCAACAAAACCAGTAATATAACAGTATTAACTAGGCACAAAATCATAAACAGTCACTTCAACATATCCTTGTTCCTTTTCCTTTTCCTTTTCATCATATTCATATATTGCGTATATAACGCCTTTCCTTTGCGCTTTTAGCACCGTCGTGCGCGCACTTCACAGTGGAATCAAATATCCCTTGGCACCTGAGCTCCATGTGGATTCCATCTGTGGGCCTATGCGGACTGATGCCAAGTGTCCCATACCCCGGTACCTTGGGGATGCCTATATGATGCTTGCTCAAACACATGGTCCTGTACATAACTATTCTAATACAAGGCCTATATGATCTTGATACATGCATGTCATGCTATGCTTTCACACACAAAGCGTAAAAATGCGGTATGATGTAAGGTGCATGCTTATATACCTTTCATATAGCCATCACGGCACATATACTTTTCATATGCGTTATGCTGCCACATAACGTCTTTACCTCATAATCATATAGCCATCACGGCACATTTTTGGCAGTTTCCTTTCATCATAATGGAACATAATACTTTTACGGAATATGGAGCATCATGTCACAATTTTATACCAGTAGTCAATAGTCACATTAGGTAATATCGCCTGACACTTACCTTTGCGTGCCTTAAATATTACCAAACAGCAGCGAAGTATCTCACTTCTTAAGCGCACCTAAATCAATTACAACCATCATTTACCGTGGCTATTTACAGCAGAAACAGTGAGCATACAGCAGTGTCTTACAGTGGAAAACAGTGAGCATACAGCAGCATTTTTACAGTGGAAAACAGTAAGCATACGACAGTGTTTTATGGCAGCAAAACAGTGAGCATACAGCAGCATTTTTACAGCAGAAAATAGTGACGTTTGTGCTTAAAACAGTGAGCAGAAACAGTGAGTTGTTCTTTAAAACAGTGAGCAGAAAACAGTGGTATTTTCCTTAAAAACAGTGGACAGAAACAGTGACGTTTTACAGCAGGAAAACAGTAAGCATACAGCAGAAACAGTGACTATTTTAAAACTGAAACAGTGGCACTTTGGACCTCAAAACAGTGGCAGAAACAGTGACATCAAACAGTGGCATTTGAACGTTTAAACAGTGACATAACAGTGGCATTTGAACCTTAAAAACAGTGACATAAGTAGTGATATTTGCACATTGAAACAGTGGTATACTTGGTGATTTTTGGACATTAAAACAGTAGCATAAATCATGGTTTTTGGACATTGAAACAGTGGCATATTATGGACTAAAATAGTGGCATTTTATGCATAAAACAGTGGCATATTATGGACTAAAACAGTGAGCATTTTATGCATAAAACAGTGGCATATGATGACTAAAACAGTGGCATTTGTGTGCAGAAACAGTGGCATATAATGTGTAGAAACAGTGGCATATATGTGCAGAAACAGTGGCATATAATGTGCAGAAACAGTGGCATGTATGTGCAGAAACAGTGGCATATAATGTGCAGAAACAGTGGCATATAATGTGCAGAAACAGTGGCATATAATGTGCAGAAACAGTGGCATATAATGTGCAGAAACAGTGGCGTATAATGTGCAGAAACAGTGGCATATATGTGCAGAAACAGTGGCATTTGAATGGTGATTTTGAGGAACCGAAACAGTGAACATTTTATCATCAAAACAGTGGCACATTCATAGGGAAACAGTGGCATTTGCATACAGAACAGTGGCATATATATCCATCCAAACAGTGGCATATTCATACAAAAACAGTGGCATATATGTTAAGCATGACCATGAGACTTTTATGCATACAAATCATCATGAAATAGCTCCACCATTCTATTTTTATCATGCTCATACTTGAATCCAAAACATCACATAATCAAGGAGACATTTAAGCACACATACATGGTTACAATGAAAGTGTTCTAAGCTCAAGGCTTACCTCTTGTAGCACACCCTTCAAGGTCAAGAATCACACACCACCTCCTAGCTTTACTACACAACAAGTCCACACTTCCTAGGAGAAGATCTATGCGCAATCAAGGATGAGGAGGAGCAACTTGGACAACTACCAAAAGGTGAGGAATCAAGACTGAACAGTGAGGTGGAAGTGAGGAGGAAAACTTACACTTGCTTGGTGTTTTTGAGTCACGGTTTTGAGAGGTGAGGGAAGGTAGGTGGCCAAGGTTTTTCCTTCTCCAAGAGGCTTGTAGGTTCGGCTAGGAGAGTGAGGGAACGAGGGAGGAACTTGGCTGCACTTGTACATGAGGCCAGCCCCTTCCTTATGTGCATATTTAAAGGGAAAGTGAGGAGAAGTGGCATGATTAAGCATCATGAAAATTCTGGTTACTTGAAGAGGTGGGACTGCATACTTGGGCTGAACAAGCAAAGGGTTTGCTTCTAAGTTACTCTATGCACATGCAAGGAGGTTTACTAAGTCAACATGCAAGACAACAATGTGGCAGCCCAAAAATCTGCCTTGATGCAGTCCTTGTGCGCAATGATGAGGGAGTTGCAGCCCAAAATCCTTCTTTGGTTGCATGTGGAAGAAAGGGGGAGATTTGGCTCATGATGGACTGCCTAAAGCATGCAAAAATCTGCACAATTCAGCCTCATGATGGAAGGTGTAAGGTGGTTCACTTGGTCAACACTCAAGTCAGATTTGTGTCATAAAAAAAATCTGCACCAAGACCCCTCCATGTGCGCCTAAATGGGGAAGTATGCAGCCTAAAATCATGCTAAAGTGCACATGTGTCTTTCATGCAATAAAGTTGAAGTCAAAGGTGCATAAACTAAGTATGAGGTGGCGGTTTAGCAAGGGAAAATTGGCAGATTTCTAAGTCCTAATCACTCACTTTATGCGCATGAAAGAGTGAGAGAATGCATCAAGTCAAGTGAAGGTTCCTTGGTACACAAACAACCTTGTTGGACAAGGCTTAGGGAATTAGGTGTGGGTTTAACCTTGGGCTGAACTTGATGGATCCAATAAGACAAGCCTAAAGGTGGCAAGTCCACACACACAAGCCCACTTCCAAAGTCCAATAAACACTAAAGCCTTCTAACACACACTCACATTACTCATATGATTAAATTCACATGTCTACTTATGTATCCTCTTATGGTTTAATTGAATTAATCACCTTAGTCTTATCCAAGGATAAGGGTCAACCAATTCGCAACCCTCACACATAAACCATAGATCCGAAATCTACACATACATCTATAACATATAGTACTTATGTATTTTACTAATTATGCGGGATGTTACAACAATCAATCCTAATTAATAGGAAATAAAAACGGAAAAATAATTGAATTTTAATTCTGATTTTCTACACTCCCCCTCAAGTTGGGAGGTAAATGTTGATCATTCCCAACTTGCCAATCAAGTCTTCGAATGCTGGACGGTGTAGGCCCTTAGTAAGGATATCTGCAGTATGCTCTTTGGTTGGAACATACATCATACGCACACTTCCATCATCTAATTTTTCTTTGATGAAGTGACGATCAACTTCCACATGCTTTGTTCGATCATGATGCACAGGATTTTGAGCAATGCTAACAGCTGCCTTGTTATCACAATATAGTTTTATTGGTAGGGAATATGAAATCTTCAACTCTTGAAGAAGCCTTCTCAACCAGATTCCTTCACAAACTCCATGAGCTAAAGCTCAAAATTCTGCTTCAGCACTACTTCTTGCAACCACTGTTTGCTTTTTTTCTCCATGTAACAAGATTTCCCCATACATAGGTGCAATAGCCTGAGGTAGATCTCCTGTCTACTGATGAGCCTGCCCAATCTGCAGTGTATATTTCAATCGTTCTTTTATACCCCTTTTTAAAGAATAATCCTCTTCCTGGAGTGTTTTGAGGTATCGAAGCACCCTATAGACTGCACTAAGATGCTTTTCCTTGGGTGAGTGCATGAATTGACTAATCATACTCACCGCAAAGGCAATGTCAGGACGCGTATGAGATAAGTAAATTAGTTTACCAACCAATCGATGATATTGTTCTTTATCCACCTCATTCCCATCTTCAATACCTAACTTGGTATTAGGTTCCACGGGTGTCTCAGCAGGTTTACATCCTAACATTCCTGTTTCCATCAAAAGATCTAGAACATATTTCTTTTGTGTGAGAGTGATGCCTGTTATGCTCCTAGCAACTTCCATACCAAGAAAATATTTGAGAGTGCCAAGATCTTTGAGTTCAAATTGAGCTACTAGATATTTCTTCAAGGTGTTCAATTCCTCAATATCATCACCTGTAAGAATTATATCATCTACATATACAATAAGAATAGCAATTTTACCATCCTTAGAGTGTTTGTGGAAGAGAGTATGATCAGTCTGTGCTTGAATGAAGCCTCTTCTTTTGACTGCTTGTGTGAATTTGTCGAACCATTCTCTGGGAGACTGTTTCAATCCATATAGAGACTTTTTTAGTTTACACACTGATCCATTTCCCTTTTCAAAACAGGTGGAGGATCCATATAGACTTCTTCATGTAAGTCACCATTTAGGAATGCATTCTTCACATCTAACTGTTGTTGAGGCCAATCTAGGTTGGCAGCAAGAGATAAGAGAACTCGGATGGTATTGACTTTTACAACCGGAGCAAAAGTCTCATGATAATCTATCCCATGAGTCTGAGTGAAACCCTTTGCAACCAATCTTGCCTTGTATCTGTTGATGCTATTATCTGCATTGAATTTTATTGTAAACAACCATTTGCATCCTACTGCCTGTTTTCCCTTGGGTAGGGTCACTATCTCCCAAGTTTCATTTCTTTCTAAAGCATTCATTTCTTCAAAGACAACATCTCTCCATTTTTGATCATCGAGAGCCTCATGTATATTTCTCGGTATCTTTTTATTATCCAACATAGTATTGAAAGCACGAAACCCTGGGGACAACTTTCCATATGAAATATGATTAGAAATAGGATGAGTAGTACAAGATCGAGTACCTTTTCTGAGAGCAATAGGCAAGTTTAGATCATTTTCATCATGACACTCAAGTGTTGGGGTGCTGGAACTAGAACATGGTTCAGAATCCTGGCAGTGTAGAGGCTCTAGGTTATTCACACTTTGAGGAGGCGTTCGCCTGCTATAAACTTGTCCCCACTTTGAGGAGGCTCCTGATGGTGTGGATTCTGTAGCTCACCCTGTTTCCAAAAATAGAGGTAATACTGTGGCATCACTAGGTTCCCATGACTGATCTTCATCTACTCCTATAGACTCCCCCTGAAGAGAAGTCACGGGGAAGAAAGAGTCATTCTCAGAAAAGGTGACATCCATAGAGACAAAAACATTACGAAGGGAGGGTGAATAACACTTATAGCTACGTTGAGTCGGAGAATAACCAATAAAGACACACTGGAGAGACTTAGGATCAAGCTTAGACCGTTGATGGGAGGGAATATGGACAAATACAACACAACCAAATAACTTGGGAGGTAAGGAGGAGACGCCTCGGAAGGAAGAGAAGGTACGACAAAGACGAGAAAGAGGAGACTGAAATCTTAGAATGCGAGATGGCATTCGATTTATCAGATACGAGGCAGTGAGAACCGCCTCTCCCCAAAGATATTTAGGAACACTCGTGGTAAACATAAGAGCTCGAGCAACTTCAAGGAGATGTCGGTTTTTTCTTTCCGCAACTCCGTTTTGTTGGGGTGTGTCAGGACACGAGCTTTGGTGAAGGATGCCATGTTGGGAAAGATATTCTCCAAGAATAGAGTTAAAGTACTCTTTGCCATTATCTGTACGAAGAGTTTGTATAGCAACTTGGAATTGTGTTTGAGCCATGGCATGAAATTTTTGAAACACGGATGCAGCATCGGACTTGTCCTTTAGAAGATATACCCAACAAACTCGGGAATGGTCATTGTAACGCCTGACAACTTGCAAGGATTAACGACTGTCCCCACACACTAACACGAGACTTTTCAGCGTGCTTTGTCCTCACTCGCACACTTCCCAGGAAAACTTCCCAGGAGGTCACCCATTCCAGAATTGCTCCAAGTCAAGCACGCTTAACTGTGGAGTTCTTCCGATCTGGGCTACCGAAAAGTAGATGCATCTTGTTAGTATAGGTAGTACCAATTAATTCTTATAAGCCATTCCCAACTGTACTGTCCCATACCAGCACAGTCTCTGGAATCCCTCTCTTTCCGGTGTTATTTGATTCATTCATGTACCCCCGTCGCTGGAAGCCTGCCAGGAACCGCTCCTTGTCCGTGCCCTTGCGCACCGGCGATCACTCCCCGCCCTCGTCAGCGCCCGGGATGTTACATGCCCACCAGCTTCCGCCTGGTTCGTCCTCGAACCACACCGTACTGGATGAGAGGCCCTGCTCTGATACCACTTGTAACGCCTGACAACTTGCAAGGATTAATTACTGTCCCCACACACTAACACGAGACTTTTCAGCGTGCTTTGTCCTCACTCGCACACGTCCCAGGAAAACTTCCCAGGAGGTCACCCATCCCATAATTGCTCCAAGTCAAGCATGCTTAACTGTGGAGTTCTTCCGATCTGGGCTACCGAAAAGTATATGCATCTTGTTAGTATAGGTAGTACCAATTAATTCTTATAAGCCATTCCCAACTGTACTGTCCCATACCAGCACAGTCTCTGGAATCCCTCTCTTTCCGGTGTTATTCGATTCATTCATGTACCCCCGTCGCTGGAAGTCTGCCAGGAGCCGCTCCTTGTCCGTGCCCTTGCGCACCGGTGATCACTCCCTGCCCTCGTCAGCGCCCGGGATGTTACAGTCATCAATGAAGGTAATGAACCATCGAGTACCTGAAATATTTTTAACACGGGATGGACCCCATATGTCACTATGAATTAAGGAAAATGGGGAAGAGTCATGGTGAACTTTAGAAGGATAATGAGCACGAGTATGTTTGGCAAGTTGACAAATATCACAAGAAAACAAACTAGGACTTTTATTAATAAATAAGTTTGGTAACAACTTCTGAAGATAAATAAAATTTGGATGGCCCAGCCTACGGTGCCACAGCATAACATCATTACATGAATCAAAAGGAAACATGGAGTTTTTTTCTACGAAAACGGCTTCATGAGTCACATCCTCCTCAAAGTAGTAAAGTCCACCATCTTCTCTAGCACTGCCAATCTTCCTCTCCGAGTCCTGTTCTTGAAAAAAACAACCATGTGGAAAGAATTTAGCAAAGCAATGCAACTCAGAAGTCAGCTTGCTTATGGAAATGAGATTACAAGTCAGAGAAGGAACATAAAGAACTGATGTTAAATTAATCAGCTCAGAAAGTTTAATGGTTCTGTGTCCTGCAATCTGGGAAAAACTGCCATCGGTGATCTTGACCCTAGAGGGTTCAGAATATGGAGTGTATGAACAAAACAAGCCAAGATTACCTGTCATATGATCAGAGGCTCCAGAATCAAGGATCCAATGATTTTGACTATCAACATGAAAAGCTGTACCTTGCTGGACCACATTACTAGTGGCTTTAGGAGGTTGAGTCAAAAGCCTCTGAAATTGTTCAAACTGAGTCTTGCTAAGAATGACACCATCAGAGTTAGAGGATGCATTAGGCTCATCAACCTTGTCATCAGTAAAGACCTGATATGCAAGACCTTTACTTTTTCCTTTGGGCTTCCAATTTGCAGGTTTCCCGTGGATTTCCCAACATTTCTCACGGGTATGACCAATTTTATTGCAATGGGTGCACCATGGACGACCATCCCGTTTTGATTCTTCAGAGGAACGGTCAATGGTACAGTTGGCAGCTAATGCAGACATATCATCAGACTTATCAAGCGACTCTTTTTCTCCCAGCATAACTCTCCGTCTACTGGCTTCTCTACGAATTTCAGCAAAGGCATCAGCAAGGGAGGGTAACGGTCGCTGCCCCAATATTCGACCACAAACCTCATCAATATATCCGGCGGTCTGAACAGTGCTGGACGGCAGTTCCAGTGGCTGTCGGAGGTGCTGACGCGTTCGGAAATTATTCTAAAGGAGCTTACAGCCTTGTATGGCTTTGCCGGAAGGACGCACGGGAAAGAAAAGAGGATTCCTAAGCAGTGGGCTTAGGTTTTAAAGCGAGAACGAAGTTTTAGGCGGAAGCGATGGTCCCCAGAACAAAAGAGCTCTAGTACCAACTTGAATATGAAATAATATGTTGTGTATTGATTTAATTCAGAGAGTTACAATATATAGAGACCCTAATGGGTTTAAGTGAAAGGCCCAGACCTAATACAATCAGAATAATTACAGATAGGAAGTAATCTAATCATATCTAACAAGATCCATTTTTTTGAATGAAATGGTCTTAAATTACCTTTTAGTGACTTTTTAACTTGTTTAACCTATAAAGCTTCCTATTGGTTAATATTTCTACTTACATGACTTAATTTACTCCATTTACCTAACCATAATTAACTTAATAATTTAAACTAATATTTTTGCACCTACATGAATTATTTGGCATATTTGGATTTCATAATCATTATCATATAATTATCTCATAATCCATGGTTAATCCCATAATTAATTATTTCACCTGTGTGGGTTATTATAATGACTATCCATCAGAACTGGGTAACTTGGTTATCTTACTGTTGATGTGTTGTTGGCATAAACATTTGATTGGGAGGAGATTTGTTGTAGATTCAAATAAAAAAAACTTCAAAATATTTTTTTAAGGTGGTAAAGCTTACTTTCCAAGAGGGGAGTATGGAGTAGTGGTGTCATGGGTTTGAATCCGAAAACAGCCTTTTAGTAAATATTTAATAGTAAGATTGTATACAAGAATTGCTTTTTACCCCACCTTCGCTAGTCGGGGTTTAATAGAGAGTGGTGGTAAAGCTTACTATCCAGGATTCAGACATACATCATAGAATGGAATATGCAGTCCTGTCAGAGCTTCTGAAAACTGATATGAAGTCCGTCTGAAGCAGTTACATATACCAAGCGTTTAGCTGAAATTTAACTTCTGAGATTTGTAATTGGAATTTTATATTTTGTGTAGTCTGAGGAATTAGATATGGATCATAAATTGTACACTATTGTTATCAGCTACTCAAAGTTTGACTCATCCCTGTAGGGTTCTTGCTCAATATCCGTTTCAACGTATTAAACTCCATCAGATATGTGCTGAATTCTTTCAGTGGACTTCAGAGAAAACAGGTTCTTAATGTAACAAATTGTAGAGTTTATATCTAATCCTTATCTAACTCAGAATTCTTAGAAGTTTGAAATATAAAATTGTGCTGTGCTAGTTCTCGGCTGCAATTTTGGGGGTTATTTTGTGAAGCTGATTGACATTTCATGAAATAGATGGGTATATCCTTCCAAGTATAGCTGAAAGAGATTTACGACGATTTGCAAATTTGCGGTTAACTTCTTCTGAAGTCGGATTGAACCTTCCTTTACATGAGGTACTGCTCATGCTTAGAATCCCATCACATTTGAATAACTGACGTTCACTTTCACTTGTTCATTATCAGAGCTGTCCATTTCATTAAGTAATGTAAGTTGGTAGCAGAGTTTCAGAATTTGGTAATTTGTAAAATTGGCTGGATGATCATTGATTTGTAGTCATTACTTTTTACCACATTCATTATATCATCTATAAACCAGGGTTAACCTGTCATTCATACAGTTTCTCTAATACCTTTTTTTATCATATTAGTGAACATGAATTGTATGTATGGGCTCCTTATTTTTTTAACAAAGATGTATCCCTCTTATTTCATATAATTTATCCTATTACAGATCCCCGTGAAGTGTCCTGTGTCAGAAATCATCAAGAACAGAAGAGTTCAAGGCAGAGAATGCTATGAGGTTTCTTGGGAAGAAATGGATGGACTTGAAACTTCAATAGTACCTGCAGATCTTTTAGAAAGGTAATCCAAATTATAGTTTATTCCCTAAATGACAGAAAGGCATTGCAATTTATGTGATTCTTATCAAATGTATATTTTGCTGATTTTTGCATACAACTAGGGCTGTAATACAAAGTTTATTGCTGCATCTATGCCAAATATCTATTTAAACAACTCTAACTTCATTAAGGCTGGTGGCTGGATAAGATAACATTTTGCTTAGAGTGCCTTTCTGATAGAAGCGTAGGTTAGGATAGAAATCTATGTTTTGATTTTTGTAGTGCCAATTATTATCTAAATAAGAATAAACATTCCTGTTCATTAAAATTTTCTAAGTATTTAAGCTTCCCTCAAAGTGTTTGTTGTTGAACTTCTTGAGCAATAATGGTTAAGAAGCTAATCTTCCATGCTATATTTTGAAAATACTATGGCCCTGAGAATGTACTTTCTGTTCTGCACCCAAAGAAGTTTCAGTAAATTTTCTACTACATTGAAGTTTGTCATCTAAACGGGGCGAACCGGAGCAGTGGTAAAATTGTTCCTTCATAACTGAAATTTTTTGCAATTATGCAAGGGTAACATTGATTTCCTTCACCCCACACTCGCTAGTCGGGTTTAACGGGGAGTGGTTCTATTGAAGTTTGTCATCTGTGACATTAATATTATCATCATGAAACATCTACAGTGCCTGTCCTGAGAAGATTGTGGAGTTTGAGGAGAAGAAAGATCAACGGAAGAAACAAAATATTCAGAAAAGAAGACCAAAGAAGAAGGAAACTATGTTATCTGTGACTGAGCTTGATCTTAAACTTCAGAATTTGTTGTTTGATAATAATCTGGAAGACCAAGCCAACCTCGATCCTTCTGATTCTTCAAGAAGGATATTAACAACTGCTGTGGCTGAAGCTAATCTGTTGATTCCAAATGACACAGAACATAATGGGTTGGTTCAGAATATTAACAACATATCTAGCAATGAGGCTGTCTCCAATGTAGATAAAAATGTGGTCATAGATCTTGTCAGCCCTTTACCACCTAAGCAATCCCATTCTTCCTCAAAATGTCAGCAATCAAGTGACCATATTGAAGTGATTAATTTGAGTGATTCAGAAAATGACATGTCACCTGAACACACGGAGAAAGCAAAGGAGCTGAGATTGTTCTTGGCAAGTATTAGAAATGAAATCCATTGAACAGCAATGCTTGCACTTGTAATATAAAAACAGATTTTCATTAGCGTAATAAAATTTTGAAATTTCATAATGGTTATAATATTCCTTTATATAAAATAAGGAAAAAATATGTCTTTTTAATGGACATGTTATTTTAAGGGAAATGATCGTTTTTGGTGCATATTTATTGATTTTTTATATTCTTTTTTTCTCCACAAAATTGGAAGAAAAAAGAAAAAGAGAGTATTGTAGGTGAGAGAGAAGGTAAAAAAATCAATAAATATGCATTAAAATATGATTGTTTTATTTAAAATGATACAAAATTATATCATTTAAAATGATAAATATTTTTTCACCAAAAAAATATGATAAATTATTTTTTCAACAAAACAATTGACTTAATTTTAATCTATTATTCATAAAGATTTATTACTCTAATATTTAATAGAAGTAAGTAACTACAAATTAATTATGTTGTACAAACCAATATTAAATTACAAATAAAATGGGTTAAATTTTTATAATTTAATAGGTACATAATAGTTTCAATTTTTCCTCAGGGCATATCCATTTACGACCAAGCATATGGATCAAGGGATTATTCTACTTTAACCAGTAACCTCAAATTTGAGTCATGGGTACATTGTTGTGTTGAAAATTTGGTAAAGAGAGTTTTATTGTTATTAACTTATTTTGGTCAAATTCAGTTCGACTTGATATGAACTAACAGAGAAATCTCCAAAAAGGTATTAAAAACTTCAAGATAAAACAAATTTTTTTTCCTCAAACATTGTTATTAACGAGACAAATAAAGCAACAGAAGAAAATAAAAATTGTTACTTACTTAAAGTAATCGGATGAATGGAGGTAAATAAAGTTACATATTTAGAGCTTGAAAATATTAATTTGGTTGAAACTGTAGAGTAAAAATCACATTCGTGGGAGTCACCCAGTCACATGGGTAAACAATTGAACTGCATTTGCTCTTAAGATGAACTTCAATGACAACATTGAAAGTGAAAAAATGGGAAGGAATAAATGAGTTTTGGTACATGAGGAAGAAGAGAAAATGAGATTTTGCATGAATTGAGTGAGCGTCATAATGTTGATTACGTTGATACTGTGGAGTTTTCATTATTTACACGTTTTTTTTTTGCATATAAGCAGAAGTCTTGAAATTATGGGTGTTTGTGGTCTGGATTGGATCGGTTTTGGAAGCAAAAATCATCTAATCCAATCCCTTCGGTTTTATCATGTAATCATCCATTTGGTTTGGATTTTTTTTCAAATCCGATCCGATCCAATCCAATTTTTTCGGTTTGGATTATATCGATTTTAGGTTTTTTGAAAATACTAAATTTTGTTTCATGATTATTGTGTAAATAACATCTTTTGTATATAGTGGCTTTGTAAATTTATTTTTTTGAAATACAAAAGCATCATTAAACGATAATATAGTTTTTTTTGGGCAATGAGATACGAAGCTCTACACAGATAAGATTTTGTTGATGAAATGTGACTAGGTTTTTTCTTGGATTTAGTTGATGAGTTAATGAGTTTTGGGTTTAGAGAATTTGGGCTATGATTGAGGAAAAGCCCAAGTGGGTAGAGGAAATTAATATATTAGATCGGTTTGGATTGAATCGATTTTTATTAACCAATCCGAAAATTGATCAAACCCAATTAAAATTTGCAGTTTTTTTTTCGATTTTCGATTTTTCGGTTTTTGGTTTTCGATTTTTTCGGTTATCGATTTTCGATTCGGTCACCGCGATTCTTATAATTGTATTAGTTATTAGTTAAAGTCTACTATTATATTTACATGCACTTTTGAGGAATGTGAGAAATAATTTCTATATAAATAAGGACATGTTATTCTTATCACCATTTTAGGCTCATCATCCTTATTATTTGATTGGTTATCGTTAGATCAATTTTAAATAAATGATAATTATTTTTTCTCTTTTTTAACGCTTGATTTCAAATCGATCCAACTATAAAATGATGGGGTGTGTGTGCGTACGCGCGCTTGTGATGAACCATATAATATAACTACAAAAGTGAGAATGAAATTATCTTGAAATATTATTAGTGTAAACCTATCAATTCAAAATTTCACTAATAATATAATTATTAGTGGCGTGTGAAAATTTTGAATTGCTGGGTTTATACTAATAATATCTCGAGATAATTTCATTTTCACTTCTTGTAACTATATTACATGGTTAATAAAAATAATATATATTTATATATATATAATTCATTTATTTAATTTTGGTAATTATATACAATTCATTTATTTAAATCTATTACTTAAGTATTTGATTCACAATAAAAAATTATTTTAATTTATTTGAATTAAGTTCTTTAGATAGGCATTTGAATATTGTGATCTTATACTTTTATCTTGATAATAAATTTAAGTCAAGTATTATTTTATTTTACTTACTTATCCAATATCATAACAATTTTTATAAAAATAAATTTAAAAT
>JAVKPL010000625.1:0-85000 GCA_032173675.1 Gastrolobium villosum
ATCTCTAGAAGCTGATGACATTATTGGGAGTTTATGATGTTGAGCTCAGGCATGCATGGCATATTGTGTCTGAGATTGTCTCTGGAATGTTATGTTGGATTAATTAAATATGTCCTGGACTAGTCTTTTACATTGCTGGGGACAGCAACGTTTAAATCTGGGAATTATTTGATATGCGATCAGCATATAAGGAATTGTAAGATAAAAAGAGGAGAATGTTACTTAATCTGATGCAAGAAAAGGGCAAAATCACTGTTAATTTGTCAAATATCTTAATCTGAAGTTATATACTGATTTTATGTTGATTTCATAGGAGAAATGCACAAATTAGAGCTGAAAAGGACAAAGTGAAACTAAAGGCCCACGCTACGAGCGTGGGAATGGCGCTTGCAGCATCAGAGGATCGCGCAAATGTTGAATTCAGATTTTAAATTCGAAATTTGAATTCAAATTTATTTTAATTAAATCTTTCCGTTAAACGTTTCTGTAATAAATTCATACTTTAATATTTCCGTTATAACGTTTATGTAATAAATTGTAAGGTTTCCGTTATACGGACAATCTTATAATTTCACGCTCACAGCGCGGGAATGGCGCTCAGAGCGTGGGAAGAAGAAAATTGGCAGAAGGTCCCGCGCTGAGAGCGCGGAGATCCGCGCCATCAGCGTGGGAGGCGCGAAAGGATGGAATTTCAAATTTCACATTTTAGGTCAAAGTCTCTTATAAAAAGAGACTCAACCCTTGAAGAAGAGAACATCAGAACACACCACAAGACCTAGATCCGGCTGAAGGAAGAGGGCGTTCTTCGTGTTCGTCATTCTGTTCTTGTATTCTTCTTCTTCTATTTTCAGTTCATGTTGAAATCAGATCAGCGATCATGATGTTGATTGGCTAGATCTATTTCTGTAGTCAGGGGCATGATCCCTTTGTAAACAATTGCTACAAGGATTGAATCATTCTATGTATTGAATTAATATATTTCATCTTTTATCTTGAGCGTATTGATATTATTTCTATTAGATCTGATCAACCTAATAGGAAATGATATTCTGGGGATCAGGATTCACAATAGGGATATTGGAATACTGATCCTGAAAGGAGATAAAGATGACTCTCCATGCATGTTCTAGGGATAGACTTGTATGGATTGCAGTCGTGGGATTTATCTACATAATGTTTATTTTCAGGCGGGATTACTAAGGGATTAGGGTTCCAATTGAAGTAAAGGGTTAGATCGCCAAGGGATTGGGGTCTAACTAATTATTTCTAAAAGATGATAATTTGTCTGAGTTGTTAATTTCAATAGGTATTATGAATCAATCCGAAGTAAAATTGGGAACAATTGGTGAATGTACCCTGGCTACAGTCTTCTTCATCACGTTTTCTACAAAAACATTTTCTGCATTTATTTTAAGTCTTTTTCATAAAAACCCTAAAAACAAGTCTTTACATTTTGAGTTACCATAGTGTGAAAACACCAATTGATTTATCTAACTTAAGAGGACTGGTTATAGTAGTAATTGTTTATCAATCCCTGTGGAGACGATACTTACTTATCACTTTATTACTTGGAACGATCGGTGCACTTGCCGAGATCGCAACAGCTATCTTCTGTGTCTGATACATTGCTTACAACAGCTTGATGTTAACAATGTTTTCTTAGATGACCTGCTAGATGAAGATGTAGTAGCCCCCTAGTTTTGAGGTTGAAAACAGATATTTGGCGTGCATACTCAACAAGGCTATTTATACCTTAAAACAAGCACCAAGGGCTTTGGTTTGAGCGCCTTGGAGACACCTTAATCAGTTTTAGGTTTTGGTCCCATAAATGTGATCCCTCCTCCTTCATTTTCACTAAATTACAAGAAACAAATATTCTAAGTTCTAGCATATATAGATGACATTATTGTAACAGGTAGCTCACTGCCACTGATTGATAAGCTGATCACAAAATTTGACTCAGTATTTGCACTAAAGCTACTTGGAAAACTAGGCTATTTCTTGGGTATTGAAGTTAAGCACTTTCCAAGTGGCTCTCTACTATTATCTTAAGGGAAATACATAAGGGACTTGCTTGCTAAGGCATAAATGACTGATGCCAAGCTGTAAACTTACAAAATTTAGAGCCCACTCAGTATATGTCTATTGCTGGAGCACTTCAATATGCAGAACTGAATGTCCCAGTTGCAGTTCCCTGCCCATGATCAATATACAGACATCCAAACCAAAGCCCAGTCCACCAGCAGATTCTGTGAACTGAGAAACAAACTCAGGGTGTGTGCTCAATTCTTTGACTCACCCTGAGTTTCGGGGCATATTAGAGTAGTTATTCTTATAGCTATTTCACACGTGTTATAGAATTGTACAGTTAGTAGAGGTTCAGTTAGTACAGTTGTCAGTTAGGTTTGTTCTAATAGTAACTGTCAGTTATCAATTACTGTTAAACAGTTACTGTTAGTCTGTTAGAATTCTGTTGGGATGACTACACTAAACCTGTACTCAGATCTAACAACTGAATAATCAACTTTCAATTTAACTTTCTCAGATTTTCTCTCATTTTCTCTGCACACTCTCAATTCTATCAAAGCGCATCTAGGTTAAACTTTCGACCACTTGTTGCCAACAATTCTTGTTCCAAGTCAAAGAATTTCAATCTAAAGGACCAAGCCATTATGTGAGAGAGACAAAATATAGATGAAGGCAAAATATGCTCAAGCTGCCATGTGCCTCAAAATACATGATGGGATATATAACGTCCATGGAAGACATTTGAAAACATACCAGAACACTGCAAGCAAGCTGCAAAGCCAGTGAAACTGCACTTCCTTGATATACAGCAGCAGGTAAAATGTGTGTGCCTAACAGACTCCAGAATATAAATGTGGTAGCAGAGACCGCCATCACTCCATAAGTGAAGTGTCCAGCCACCTGGACACACAAAAAGCTGTTACTTGATTTATTGAAGAATATATAAGCATAAAGATAATTGAGAATACCAATAATACCAGCAAAGGAACACATACACAGATAAGCATAATTTGCAACTTCTTAAATCACTAATAGACTTCCAACACAGATATACTTAAAATGTAGCCACAAACTTCATTTTTTATATTCATTTCCTCCATTTGTCATGATCTAAATAATCATTTTCTTCCTTAAAGTTCTATTTAAATCATCTTGACATTAACATCAACAACACCTTTATCCCTCACTAGTTGCAGTAGGCGACCGATAAACCCAAATAAAAAGTAAGAAAAAGAACACATTTATCTTGGCATGAAATGGTAACTTTTTTATTTTGTTTTCTGAACATGAAAAGAAGACCTTTAAGTAGAAAGCCAAGTGAAAATTTGCAAAAAGAGAAAAATGTTATCTATACAAGTTATAACAGCTATGATGCTCTGAACCCCCAGTAAGGTCAACTATAAACCCCACACCCCCCCCCCCCCCTCTTTTTTTCTTCCTCTCCCTAAAAACAAAAACCAAAAAAAAAGAAAGAAAAAAAAATCCTGTACAGACTTCAAGCTTCACATCTTATCTGAACCTAAACCATTCTTATTATTAGAGTATCTGTTCTGTTAGGCTGTCACAACAGTTTAACAGTTTGTGACCTTGTAACAGCTAACGGATTCAGTTAGATGTCATATGCAGTTTACAGATATTCAACTATTTATGTACTGCTGTGTAAATCACTTGATCAGTTCAGTATACACTCTGAACCATTCAGAGTAATTTGATTTCTCTCTCTGCAGTTTCTCTCATTTTCTCATACTTTCTGGGAAAGTTCTAATTCCGTTAATTCTGAACTTGTAACACTATAATAACCAGGTTCCATAATTTTTTGGTCAATTTATCAAGACATTTTATTCTTCCAAGCCAGAAGAGAGCATCAATTATAATGCTAAACCTGTGGATCAGGCATCCCAATTTAAGGAAACTAACTCTGGCCAGTGGCCACTAGCCAGACAACTTAATGTAGAAACAAAACAAAACAAACTTGCTATAAAAGAAATATGAGATTCAGTAAGAGAACCTTGTCAGCCAACCGCTGTACAGGAGCTTCCCTACTTTGGGCCTCTTCAACTAGACGAACAATGTCTGCCATAGAAGTCTCACCACCTGGTCTCCGCACTTCAATTGTAAGAGATCCATTAAGATTTATACTTCCAGCTGCAACCTCACTCTGCAGATATAAAACCCATCAATCAGTTACTTAAATCAACTTCCCCTACTGCTACACGTACAGAAATGTGCAAGGTTCAATCATATATCCACAGAAAATGAAGTATGCCCATCCTCTGTTAAGATGCAAATGTACAACACGAACATTAAAAACCAAATTGTTTTCCTGTTTTATGATAAACCACGCACAATGCTCTGATGAATTTAGAGCCAATTATCACAGCATACACCATTGTTCAAAGGAACCAACAATATCTACAAGTTGTGTCAGAAGCCAAAAAAATCTCAAATTATAACAAATTATGTCGAGATAGAATGTACCCCAGGTACTTTTGTTACTGGCAGTGGCTCCCCAGTGAAACTTGAGTCATCTACAGTGCTTCTACCAGCTCTCACAATTCCATCAGCTGGAATACGGTCCTAGAGAATGAGATATATGGGTTAAAGGGAAAAGCAAGTAGCTATGACAAATATGTTGTGCATGTCACTTGTAAAAATTTAAGCAGAATGTTTTCAAACTTCAAATCACGACTAGCAATAGTTTTGCAGCACAAACAGCATCATACTTCAGGAATATGGAAGCAAAGCAGTTAGATAGGTAATCCCTCTTCCCCCTTTTGCCCCGGTAGTGGACATAAAACACGCTAATATTATCATTTTTTCTTTTTCTTTAATATTTCACCAGATACTTTTATCACCCAAAGATACTCCAAACAAATTCTGCCTTTCTAAAAGAATACACAACTGAAGCTTCATCAAATACCAAAAAAGGGTGAAGAAGCTACTAACAATACGATAATATGTAGATTCTAATATTACTTACTCCAGGTAATACAATAATTTGGTCTCCAACAGAAAGACTGTCAGAAGGAACTTCAACAATTGAGCCAATCTCTGTTTCCCCATTGTTAACTACAAGGCGAGCTTTTGAAGGCAATAAGCTAAGAAGTCCTGTCATATCACTGGTTGCTTTAATTTTAGCCCTCTGTTCAAGATTTCTTCCTAACAAGACAAATGCAATTAGCATAATTGGTTCCTCAAAGAAAGCCTTCCAACCCTGCACAAAAAATACCATTTACTACAATTAAACTTATATCAATTGCTATCCCATGTCCAGCAGCATAATTTCAATGAAACAAATATACTTTCTAGCTTCTCATTAATATGTAAATGCAAGCACATGATGCACATCTAAGTCTAACCAATAGTTGGTTTCCATTCTTGTTAGTAAAATGAGAGAGGGCTGCATGTAATATAAGGTAGTTATGAAAAGTTTTCTTTTTCTTATATGAGAATAAGTTGAATAGAACACTATTCAACTTAGGTAGATAAGTATGCATCAGCCTAAGCCACATCCACAATTCTTTAGTCTTTAACCAAAAGAAAAAGAGAAAAAAGGAAGCTATATCCAGCATTGTACTGTAGATGGCATAAAGGCTTTACCAAACCAGACTAGACTATGAAGGAACGAGTAAACTATTGTCTCTTTATTTATTGCTAATAACAAAAATACAATCCATTAGAACAAATTAACTGACTCTATCAACCTACTTGTACGTGTGCATGCATGCAAGTGTGGGGGCCGAAAGCTGTATATACACTTATATGTATCTGTGAATTTTTAGAAGAGATCAAAGAGTGTATTAAGCCCAATCTAAAACAAACTTGAAGAGAATTCAAAAATAATAATGTGTGAACTGCTAGTGACCTTGCAAAGAGCAAACTACAGCTACATGGCAACAATGAATTTGACATAACTGCATCAGTCAAAACTAAATGACTGACAATAACAGTAATTTGAGTTTTCCATTTTCTTTAATTAGTTCGAGGTAATTGAGTTGCTAAATGTAGCCATCAACTAAATGAATTCAACATTACAAGTTGGAGATAACAAACTTTGAAAAGACATTTTACCAATTTTGGCAGCAAGACAGCAAATAAACTGACTGTAAATGATGATAAAGCTCCAAGACCAACTAAGGTGTTCATGTTTGGCGCCCTTTTAAGAAGGCTTTTTAAGCCATCAAGGACAAGTTGACGTCCAGGACCAAGCAATGTAAACAAAGACAATGATAGATGAAACCCAATGGAATGAAATGCATGGATCCATGGTGCCTTTGCTGCAAAGAAATGAGAGAGATGGCCAACAAGACAGACAGCACAAAGAGCCCAAGAAACAGCTAGCTCGCGACCTTAAAACAACATACAAAAAAAAAGGAAGTATGTCAATTAGCCTCAGAAATCACAGCAGATGAATCATTAGAGAACCACTCAGAAATATCATATGTAGGCTCTTGTTGCTACATTTTACATAGAAAAGATTTAATGGGATGCTTACCACTTTCTCTTAATTGTCTATGCCTTTCCTCCGTCTTTCTTTCAAATATTTGGAGAAATCTGTCTCTTGCTGAATCTGCACTTTCAGAAACAGCAGAATAGTTAAGAAATCAAACACATCAATGGAGAAAGCTGGGGTGATTCAGATTCCATACATGCAATAAGCTTCAACCTAGCAAAAGAATTTGATCACTCTGAAAATTGTAACTTGAACTCAGAGATGAAATTTAAAAATGACAAGCATCAGACTACTATAACTAGATTCGCCAAAAAATATTAGGAAAAATTACCACAATATCATTCTTGATTAAAATATTTTATGTTTAGGAAAATTAACCACTCATCAGGTTAATGATTTTTGAATAGTGGCTAATAAGTAACCACCTATAGCCACTCTAAGAGGTTAATTATTCTTATGCTGGAAATATTTTTACCAAAAAAATATTACTTTCTTGTTTGCAATTTTCTCAAAATTTTATACATTCAAGTAGCAGAATAATTTATGATTCCAATGAGGCCTCCATGGCAACAAGTTCTGTGGAAAAAGCTAATCTCCCAAGAATATACTGAGGAAAAATGTGCTAGCGGGTAAGCAAGTATAAGAGGGTGGTGATTCATGCAATCTAAGGTATAACTAACTGTCCACAATCCTCACACCACCACCCAGGGTGCCCCTGTAGTTCTGTAGCCTCCAAAAATTAATTAAAGCAATAGAAAAAGAAAAGTAAAATAGAAGCAATTAAAAATAACTATCACCAATAGACAAGGATTTACATCAGGTTCCCATCAGTGTTTTGCAATATAATCCATTTTCCCGGTTATTGGCGGAATTGGTTTGCATAGTGGTCAGGTGACTAGTAGGAGGTGACAAATATGCAAAAAGGGAATGTGGTCTATAAAGTAAAAAAAAAATTCTTTATGCTTTAAACAAAAATCAGAAAAGTTTGAGTCATCATTATCATCATACATGATAAAGAGAATTCAATGAGGGGGAGGAAAACGCATTATAATAGGAGAGCAGTACAGTTACAACTTAAAACCATAATTAAGGTATTGAATGTTTACTATACTAAATGGTGGGGGCTAAAGTTAAAATACAGCAGCTGTAAACATTAATTAGGTACACAACTATATATTCCCCTCAATCATACATACATAAAACTGACTTCATATGAATTAGGGTCCTCAAAATTCTGGATAACTAAAGGATTGCTACTTTCAGATTCAACATCAGCAAATTCTTCAACATGCAAGGCAGCTGAACAAAGACATGGCTCTCCAATACTCACCACAAGAAGCCACATAGATTCACCAACTGAAGGGAGAAATCAATAATGGTTTCTAAATTATCCCATAGTTCTAAGAGTGGCCAAACTAAGACTTCAGGAGTTAAGTTCTCATAGAATATATTTCTGTGTTCAGCACCTATTTATGAACATCAACAACACTTTTATCCCAAACTAGTTCTGGTTAGTGGCAGATAAATCCATATGAAAAGTTCAAAAAAATTGAGGAAATAAAAAAAATTGAAAAAATAAATAACACTAGAAAGTAAAAATAAAGATACATAAGAGAGAAAAATATATAAGAGGGAAAAAAAGAATATGAAAGTAAAAATAAAAATAATTAAAGAAATAGAATGATAAAATAAAGAAAAAAAAATACATAAATAAATAAATAAGAGAAAAAAAATTGAGAGGATAAAAGAGAAATATAAGAAAAAAAATGTAAAGAAAGAAATAAAGAGAAATATAGGGGACTAAAAAGGGACCATCTAGAACATAGAAAGAAAAACAGGTATAACCCTCCACAATGCTAATAGCTTTACTCCAATCCGTCTTAAGACACACCATCCGCCAATCTATATCCTACTCCATTAAATCTTGTTTTATTACTTTCCACTAAATAAGTTTCGGTCTACATCTTCATCTCCTTGTGTCAAGCTCTTGATAACAAACTTTTGTGTCAAGCCCCTATTCATGAAATGAGAGTAAAATTCAAAGATAGTGAGACTAGTTGAAAAATGGTAATTTCATGTTCATATTAGAATCTTCAAGCAGTGTTATTCTGACTACAGATTTTCTTCTGGTAAGCCCACATATTGGGTAAAGTCTTGAAGGATCGAAGATTTAGAATTAGGACAATGCCAGGCTCAACAAAGCCTACGGTTCACGCCATGATTTAAGCATTCTTGACCTCCCACTTAGTCCTTGTGTTTGTGTTTGTTATAGGATTAGGAGCAGGATTGCTGCCAGAACATGACCCCACGGTTTCTTATCTTTGACAAATATATGGAATTGGAATGCCACGCAGAGTAATTCTAGGCTTCTAGCAATGAAGATTTTGGTAATTGTAGTAATTATGTAAATACTATCGCTGATTATGTAAATAGGGTACGTAGAATCAAGTAATAAAGGTAATAAAGATACTAGTGATATCTGTATTTATAACTCTTTGGCTATATAATCCAGGCTGCATTTTGTAGTTGAGACATAGAGACTTCATCAAAGTCTTGTTTTCTCCTGACTTAACATAGACTACCAAGAAGGTGTCAGACTTTCTGGAAGACATGAGCTGAGAGAATTTGATCACAAAGAACCAAACTTGAACTGGGAATAAACCAAAAAAATTACTCAGAACAACATGGTCTGGACTACAACAGGGCTGGAACAAAGGACAAGGAGATGTGGAATTTTTTAGCTAAGTTAGGATCATGAGATAATTTGATGCAATGTCAGACGTAGAAAAGTGTAGGCAAAACTATGCTCTCCTCTGGGAGAATTCTCATATAATATATTTGATACAAGTTTATTTTTAGTCCTGTAAATCATCTAAGCTACCATATACAGAATTATAGATCTATCCTGCAGCTGGGCTATCCTAATTAAGGAGAGAATAAAAGATTTACGAATTTAAAGCTGTACAAACATAGACTTTGCTGAATTTAAATATCCACCTGTACTACGCTATGAGTTTGCTGGTTTTAAATAGCCAGCTATTGTGCCAATTCCTTTGACACAAAGGTCATGTGGTCAACTCCTAATGCTGATCCTTCATTGGTAGGTCATCAAATATGTCACAAGGTAAGCCCTCGTTGAAGCATATGGCATGCCTTGACATTGGAATGGGACACCCTCCTCTCCCATAACTTTTTTCAGCCAGAAAACACAAAAAGAAAAAAGCCACTATGTTGATAATTATTAGCTATAGTTTAGTTTTTGTTTTCTTGTATCCTTTATTCATTGCTGTATTACTGTAGCTTATCATGAGCCTGAGTACACTGAATACTTTCTTAGCCTTTTCTGTTAGTATGATTAGCTGTTTCTAACTCAGCAGATGAGTCAGCCTTGTTCAGCTCTATAAATAGAACTTGTTTTATACATAAATATTCAGTTTTCAGATTCACATCAAGGTGATCTAAATTTTCTCTTACTTTCTCCCTCACCATGAATTTCTCTCTCAATTCGAATAATGATCTAAAAAATATACCTCGAAGGCTAGAATTATAACCACAGCTAGTTAAATGCTCTGCAAGTGCCTCCCCTAATTGCTTTTGCCAATTTGGTGCAGTTTTAGCTTCAGATACAGGCCAAACTATTGCTGTCTCTGTTGTTAAATTTACACAAGCAGATGACACTTGTGGCTGTCCATTAACATAAAAAGTAAAGAGCCAGGATTTAGATTACTGTAAACAAAAAAAATTATATACGCACTTGCATTTAAAGAATATATATAATTTTTTATCCACCTTACATATCTTTTCCTCAATTTTTCCCTTTTGTCCATAAAAAGAGATTATCAAGGAGAAACAACCAACATAGAATGTAAAGAACCAATTCAACCCAAAACCTTAAGGTGTTGGGTGAAGGCCTTTTTAATGATTTATATTATTCTCTAACACACCCTCTCACGCAAGAGCCTCTTGAGCTTGAAGCGTGGATATTGCACAGCCCAATTTTGGTTTACCTTTTTGTGCTTTTTTAATTAATTCCACTAGAAAGTGGGGGTGGTGAGGATCGAACTCGTGACCTTGTGGTCACTTAAGCTCTGATACCATGTAAAGAACCAATTCAACCCAAGACCTTAAGGTGTTAGGTGAAGGCCTTTTTAATGATTTATATTATGGGAAAAGTATTTATCATTTTAAATGACACAACTTATATCCTTTCACTCTCACAAAGAAGTGGGACCCACACCTTTATTTTTTTTTGTCAACTCTCTCTCCTCCTTTATCTATCTCTTTCTCTCTCTTAAAATGACATAACTTTACATCCTTTCACATGACACACACTTTATCCTTGAATTATTCTATAACATAGAATGCCAATTTTACTCTCCCAAACAAACTAATTTTCAAACCTTTGTTTTTAGAAATAAGTATCCTAAAAAGTAAATTCAAATTAAGAATTATCAGACACTGAACTACTCCATTGTTTTGAAACCTCTGAGCATGATTTTTCCACTTCAATGGTAATCATCTCCAAGAACATCCAGAGACTTACGAAATTAAAATACAGCATAAATGTCCAATTTCAATCAAATAACCGCATAAACTTATTAGAAAACCAACAACATGACACCAAACATCTTAAAAATGAGATAATAGAAGCATCAACACTAAATCAAATCCAAAACTCAACAACATACTCGACTTTCCAGGATCCTTTTTACAGTCGCTGCACATCCTCCGCACACCATTCCCTATCACACACAGAGAAACAGAACTAAATAATCAAAATTCAGAACAGAAGAATAAAGCAAAAAACCTCGCAGAGAGAAGAGTTCACACCGACACATCGAGAATGATAAGATCAGGAGAAAGTGCAGAAAACTCCTGAGTCGCGTCTACAACCAGTTTGAGATTAGCATCTCCAGACTCACCGCCAGAACTTCCGCCGCCGCCTCCACCGTCTCCGGCTCCACCGCCGCCATTACCACCGCCTCCGGAAGAAGCAAACGAAGCAGCGGAGGTCGAGACGCAGCGCAGATGGCATGGTGTTCGCTTGAGCAGCGCACGGAATTTGGCGAGCGACGGCGACGACGGCGCAGAAGCGAAAGAGGCAGAAGAGCACGGAATGCGGCAGCAGTTGTTGTAGGAAGCAACAATGCATTTGAGGTTGCGGCGGAGGAGCGCGCGTTGAGGAGCTCCGGTCAAATGACGGTGGAGTGCTCTGAAAAGTGCCATCTGCGCCGTCGTGGTGACGGAGAACGCAGAATCCATTGGATTGGGGAGGAAAATAGAGAAGAGTGGTTTACTTTTTAGCTTATCTTTTATCTTCACTGCGTTGCTTTTCCCATTTTTTTTTTCGTAAACACTTTTCCCATATTTTACCCGGAGGAAATATATATTTGCCACCAAAAAAATTTATCATTCTTACCACTAACTTAATTATCTTCATCTTAATCAATCTAACGGTTATATTTTATTAACAATTATTAAGTTGTACTTATTAATTAATTATTAATTCTTAATAAATTATAACCGTTAGATTGATGGAAATCAACAATGATTAGATTATTTTTTAAGATAATAAAAAAAATTGTGGTAAATATATCATGCCCTATTTATTTATTTTTTATTTTTTTCTTGGTCAAAACTTTCTCATTTTTCTTTACACATTATACTTGAACTTGGAATGTATTGATCTCTTTCTCTATCCTTGTGTTAAAATTCAGTCCTTCATTGATACATCAATAATAATAAATTCAGTGATAAAGCTCTAAAATGATCATTTTAATTGAATCTGTCAAAAAAATAATTAAGATTGAATTCATGACATTGTAAAGATATGTAGCACCGATACCGACGCGGGACACTACTTCGACACGTTAATTCTAAAAAATGTTAGATTTAGCGTTTTGATATTAAATAATATTTTTAATTTATGTAGTGTATATTATATTTGATATTCAATAATTTCACAAAAAAATGAATCTAAACTTATAATATTCATAAATTTTACAAAAAAACATAAAATATCACAAATATTTATATTTAATAAAATAGTAATCGTAATCTAACCAATCTAATAGTTGGAACTAAAAATTCAACACAACGCAACCTTTACACCTTTTTTTAAATTCCTATAGCGCGTGTTGGAGTGTCGGAGTGTCCGAGAGTGTCGGGAAGTGTCGGACACGACACGTCAGAGATTTTGAAGTGTCGGTGCTTCTTAGTTCTTCCCTATTCAGTTTAGCTTCCTCGTTACACATTTTTATATTTATATTTATTTTTGATAATTATCAACAGGTATTTTAAGCTCTAGCGGGTCTCACTAATCCTATTTCAAGTTTGAGTCTCTTTACCCTTTCACGAATTGCAACTCTTATAAATCGAGTTCACTATCCTTTGAGCAGGTCAAATTCTGAGATCTAACTGAGACATCACTAGACCAACAACTCTTCAATATTTTTTTTATTTTGAGTAGGGTTATTTAGGGTCCATTTGATGGAAATAAATTTTAAATTATTTGTCAATATTGGTGATCAGTAGTTAGTGACAGTGGGTGGTGTTGGTGGCGGTTGTGGAGATGGTGACAATATGTTGTGGTAACGGTTCGGTAATGTTCGATGATAATGTGGTGGCTGACTGATGATAGTGATGGCAGTGGCAAATGGTGGCAGTGCCAATGATGGTTAGTGCTTGGTGATTGGGGATGGTAGGTGGGGGTGGTAGCGCGTAATGGCAATTATAGTGGCTAATGGCAGCGGTGGCCAATGGCGACACAGCAATGGTGGTGGTTGATGTGATGGTGGCATGTGAAAGTGGTGGTGGTGGAGGCACCAGCAGTGATTGGTGGCAATTGTAAGGCTGATCGGTGATGGTGGTGGTGGCTAGTTGTGGCAATGGTGGTTGCCAACAAGTGTCTATTATTGAATTCCCTCGATCCGAGAGTATAGAACACATTTGATTTTGGAAACGTTCGATGTCAAAGTCATTGAATGGGTAAGTATTGATAGAGGTCGACGATAACAGGCAGTCACTACTAGAAAATATCGTAATAGTGATGAAACATTTCCATCACAAAATAGCAAAATTCCCTCGTAGAAAAATTCTGCGATGGAATTTACGAGGAAACAAGGTTCTCGGTACATGCTTTTTCGCAAATGATTTTTGCGATGGAATTTGGTCGATCCAAAATACCTCGCAGATTGCTACAAAAAAATTTCCACGCAAAATACTATAATTTTGTCACAATAGACAGACCTATTTACAGTGTTATTCCATTGCAATCTGCGACGAAATATGTGTGGAAAACCTCCTTCGCAAATTAGCAACAGAAATAATATTACATTTTCAATGCAAAATTCGTGACAAAAGGATAGTTTAAATCGATCGCAATCTTTGCCTCGAAACAAATACCTTAGACTATCGCAGATCTTGCGATGGAACATGTAACGTAATACCAAACCAAAAGTGCGACAACATCTAAAATATCTGTCGCAAGTGGATGAATAAAAAAATAATATAATATCATATTTTATATTATCTTCTTATAAATAGCATAGGCTAGAAGAATGAACATAAATAATAATGAATATACCAATTAAAATCAAAATGTATTTTAACAAAAGTTAGCAATGGGAATCCTAAAAAATATATAAGTTATACTAAACAAAATAAAACAAACTAAAAACAAGTATAATGGTATATAAGGTCTCTAAAGTCCTAGCCTAGTCATCATGATCATCATCCTTATCATTTGGCGCTGGTCTCTTCTTCTTCTTGATATTGTCTTCCTTTTCCTTCATTAAGAGCTGGAGTTGTTCCTGCATTTGCTTCATAATGTCTATAATAACCTTAATTTGAAATTATGGAATTGATAATTGACTAAGAGATTATAAAAAGAAAGTGGAAAAGAAAGAAAGCGAAAACACTTAACAGCCATCTGCTCGCTGAAGCGAGCAGCTAAGCAAATAGTGTTTAAGCTTGTTGCCCTTGCTCGCTTAAGTGAGCTGGTTAGCGAGCAATCGCGAAAAATAAAAAAATTGAATAAGTCGAACTCTCTCTCTCAACCACTGAGAAAACACCATTAAATAGGGGAAGAAGAGCATTTGAATTGACATTTTCCCTAGAGTTTATGAAAGAAAAAAGTATAAACTGCAAAGTTGTGTAGATCTTCCTCCTCATTAAGAAACCCAAGCTTAGTATTGTGAGATCTTCAACCATATCTGCTTAAAGGGTTTTTGGATCTGGGCTTGTAGGAGCTAATGGAGGCTTGAAAAACTCATTTTCCTTCACTCCTTAGTTGATTGTGGTAAGACTTCTTGGCTAGAATCAAGTTTCCATGGATTTTCATATATGTTAGGGTTCCAATGAATAGTAAATCAAAATTCCATACTATGTGTACTTAGAGGATGAATTTTATATGGATTCTTTAGTAAAACATGTTGGAAATGAAGGAAATAGAGCATGGGTTGTAGCTATTGCCTGAGAAATTAATTGCTCGCTACAATGCCCACTTCAGCAAGTAGTGCTGCTGGGAAATGTGATCTGCTCGCTGAGAAGAACAAAATGTTGAAAATGAGAAATTAAGATATGTGGTGTATGGGAATGTAACACCCCATCGGCCGTCATCGTGTTAACTGGCATTATAGCAATAAAAGCGTTACACATTGAATTAACTAAGCGAAAGACTTAATTAAAAGCATCACAATAGCTAACCATTAACTACGTGACTTAACTTTTTATTTTTAATTACTTTTATTTAATTGCATTACTTCATTTATTATTTTAAACTTTAATTCTATATAGCCCCATAACCATACAGAACTTTATTTAACTTACAAAACCAATCCAATTATCAAGTCTCTGCCCGAATATAATAACAAGTATTATTTCCAACAGAAACCACGAATAACATAATGGCTGTAAATTGAGCGTTTCTAGGGATTACAATCCCATGATTTCTTTACACCTGATAGGCAATAACTCAATACATCTTAATTTGTAAATAAAATATATCTTTGCTTCTACTGTATAATATATACATAAGCCTCTCCAAGACGTTTACATTAAAATATATATACAGATAGTCTCAAAATAAACATATATCAGCCTACTATTCCATACAAGACTATATTCTCCACGCACTGGTGCCTTGCCTAAAGATCCTTCTCCAGTGGCTACTGTACCTGAAATATATCCCATAACGCGGGGTAGGAACGAATCTCAATAAGCTTGGGATTTATGGAGCTGTCTCCACCCACGAGTTCACTCCTGTAGAACATGTCAGACACAAAATATAGACCACACTATACATTCTCTTAATTATTTAATTATTTTACACAAACACACAAATATATTTACATATAAAATCTTTTACTTTCTTTCTCTGAGAATTTAGAGTTCCTTTGATTAATTCAATATTTATTCAGAACTCCTATCAAGATTATCAGCAACATCATATACTTTTAACAATAAGAAAGATTAGACATTCACGCTAATCAAGTTAATCAGAAACTCACTTTAATCAGAAGTACCAAAAAACACAACCATCACAATCATCAAAACACATCATAATATTAAATAACTCTGATACACAAAGTATCAGAAACCAACCGAATACTGGATGTGTTCAAGGTAATAACTCAATATATTCCACCTGAGTCACCTATAATTTAGATGTACTCATCTAGTGCGACCAATGTACTAAATGGCCTCGTACGTGGAATTCACAAATATGTATATATAATATATAATTATATATATTAAAAAAAATATTTATGCAGTTACTGTAGATAAGTTATATGCATTAACTCTCAAAACGACATCGTTTTGGTGTTGAAATATTAAAAATTTATAATTATAAAGACTATTATAACACTGAAATAAACTAAAATTACAAAAACACTTTGATTTCCACACTAAAACAATGTCGTTTTGGGTTCAATGCAGACAACTTATCTGCATTAACTTAGAAAAAATGAACTCTCTCTCTCTATATATATATCCTTCACTCTTTACTCAAACATCACCTCTTTATAATTACTTCCTAGGCTTAATTACCTTACGGAAGATTTCTCGAATATCACTCCTTTTATATTTAGTGCAATGTTATTAAACTCGGCCCGATTATTGACCCGGCCGAGGTATTGGGTCACCGGTTCAACCAGTGGGTCACTGGTTCAACCGCATGATCGGTAAGTATATGTAAATCTATAATTTATATTAAAAAAAACTATAAATATACTTAAATACTTGTAAAAAAATATACCAATTTCAAATATTTTAATATGAAAATAATAAATTACACATTATTGTCCAACAAAAGATCAATTAAACATATAATATTTATAATACTAGTGTTTCAGGTTTATTAAATGACATCTCTAACTATAAATCAAATCAAAATTCCCTGCATATTGCATAATCAAGATAATATTTGTGTTGTGGGTACATAATTTATGTAAGTTAATAAGCTACAAATCACTCAAATATTTCAAAATAAAACAAACCATTTGTATTTGAGAGTAAAAAAAAAACATTAATTTATGAAAATCAATTAGGCTTTTTTATAGACCGGGCCGGGTCACCGGTTGAACTGACCGGGTCATCGATTTTTACGAAAATTGGCCGAGTCACACCAGTTCTATAACATGACCGGTCCAATATGAAAACCGGACCGATTACATAATCGGTTCACCAGTTTTAGGGTCGACCCGGCTGGGTCGGTCCGATTTTTATAACATTGATTTAGTGTACTATAAACTGTACATTATCCATTAATCCTCGTATCGGATTAATCACAATAAAGCATTTACAATGCTCACATCAATTCCAATACAATGTATTGAAATACACACATCACAATATTTCATAACACAACACATCAATTTCATATAACAAATAAAACATGACACTTTACACACAATGTGAATCAAAAGATATGCCTTGCATACAGATACCAAATAACACATAACAATTTGCACACAAATATCAAATAACAGATAATATTTTACGCACACTTAATTTCCTAACTCTAAGTGTCCTGCCTACACATTTACACATAAAAAAAAATCTCTTATCTGTGAATTTTCTAATAACTCTTTCTTTTATCATTAAATGTGATATGTGAAGAGATTTTCTATCTAAAGCATCAGCTTCCACATTTGCTTTTGCTAGATGGTATCTAAGTTCAAAATCATAATCTTTCAAAAATTCCATCTACCATCTTTTCCCTATATTTAATTATTTTTTGCCAAATAAATATGTAAGACTCTCATGATCACAAAAAACCTCAAGTGTGATCCCATACCAATAATACCTTCAAATCTTAAGTGCAAAAACTACTACAACCAATTCTAAGTCATGAGTTGGATAATTTTCCTTATAAGGTCTTAATTGTCTTGATGCATAAGTTACAATTTTCTTTCTTGCATTAAAACACATTTTAATATGTTTCTAGATGCATCACTATAAACCTTAAATTTTTCTTCTGATGGATCAGGAATTGTTAAAATTGGTTTAGATGTTCACTTATTTCTCAAATTTTGAAAACAATCCTCACACTCTTGTGTCCAAACAAAAGGAATTCCCTTTGTAGTTAACCTAGTTAAATGTAATACTAATTGTGAAAATCCCTTAATAAATCTTCTATAATATCATGACAATCCTATGAAAAAACTGATTTCAGTGATAATCTAAGGTTTCTCCTAGTGCACCACAACCTCAATTTTACTAGGATCAACTTACACCTCTTCTTTTGATATAACATGCCCTAAAAATTTAAATTCCTTCATCCACAATTCAATTATGTACATGTAACGCAGACATTCACGTGTAACAAATGCCCACGAGACTAAGAGAATAATGAAAGACAACATAGACCAAAGACTAAGTGAAAGAAGTACAATATCACAACCATTTTTTCAGTTCCAATTTTCCTGGCCCCTCTAAAGGATAGTTAGTATTTTAGACTTTAAACTTTTTGATCATTAGCATTAGACTTTCTTTCAATTTAAAAAAAGTCTTCATAATTTAAAAAACTATAACAGTTTTTGAAACTTTTAGCTTCTAGCATTACAATTTTGAAATAAGATATTGCAGAGTGCATCTGCAATTAATTTTGATAATATTGCTAGGTGCAACGTTGATACAAGGCCTTGACTGAAAATTAACATGCAATCAGAATCAGTTGTTGGGATTCAACTAGCTAGCTAGCATTGCAGAATATCTCATTCAATAGAATCAAATACAAAAAATTACAACCTTAAAACGTAGGACACTTTTAAGTAGTTTGTGTTTCTATCACACTATCATATTTTTTCTTTGCTCAATTGTTGGCGGTGGGCATAGGATAGCGACACAAAGGACACATATGACTAGTTTGCAACCATTTCACAATACATTGTTGGTGAAACGCGTGGTCGCATGGCATTGCGGAGGCTGCCACGTCATCATCATTATCAGCACTCACATCGAACTCTTCCATGCAGATAGTACAATGGTCATTCTGTTTCATAACCTTGAATTTCTTTAGAGAATTGATGGCTTCGTTAGATGCCGGAACCATTCTAACACTTTGCATAGACTCTTCTTCTTCCATAATTGCACGCTCCAACTCTTGAATCTCTTCATCTGTCAGCTCCATCTCTTGATTCTCTTCAACTGACGGCACATCCAAGACGATTTCCAGAGACAAAGGGAACACTTGCCCTTGGTCTTGTGAACCGGCATGTGGATTTATAAAATCAAAAAGCTGTTGAACCTGATGTATGATCCTACCTGAGATTTCATCAAGGCAATCCTGGGTAAAGTACTGCAAGGACAATGGGTAGGGTAAAAGCAATGCTCGTAGGAAATCTAACGCAGTTCGTTGGAGATCTTGATCATTACTTAGGAAGAAGCGTTTGCACCTCATGTGTACATTGGTTTGGAGTAGGGTTGATATGTTTATAACACGAGTACTTGAGATGTATCGCAGTGCAACAGTGACTTCAAATCTGAAGACATCTGTGATTGTAGCTGTGGGCTTGACGTTTGAAAGTGCTTGATGTTGCTGCTCGCTCGTACTCACGTGAAAGCTAGCTAATCTTGGTTCTATGAATGCCATGAGGATGACCAAGAAAAACAAGAAAACAGAAGGAGAAATTGATTGCGATTTTCAGGTGTGGCGTCTTAACTGTTTGTGGGTTTATATTTATAGTTAAGGCAGGGTATTCAAATTGGAGAAATATTAAGGAAAGAAATCTTGTTGATTTTCCACTTAAAAGATTTTGTTGGATAGATCAGTTAAAAGGTTTTTGATTGCAATATCATTACGAGATTCAATATTGCATTAAATCAACTCAAAAATCAATTGTTGTGAGTGAGTCAAATTGTAAATCAATTCAATTTACATAATATCCGGAAATCTTTTAAGACAAAAAAACAATATCAGTTTTACAAATAACTCATTCTAATTAAATAGGGATGTTCGACTCTTTGCGGCTTGGATTGGATCGGTTTTGGAAGTAAAAATTATCTGATCCAATCCTTTCAGTTTAATCATGTAATCATCCATTTTCTTTGGATTTTTTTTTTCAAATCCGATCCGATTCAATACGATTTTTTTCGGTTTTGATTAGATCGGTTTTCGGTTTTTTTAAAAATCTTAAAATTTAATTCATGATTACTGCGCAAATAACATCTTTTGTATATATTGGTTTTGTAATTTATTTTTTTAAATACAAAAACATCAGATAATATAGTTTTCTTTTTTGGACTTGTTGATGAGATGTGATTAGGTTATTTCTTGGGTTTAGTTGATCGGTTAATGCGTTTTGGGTTTAGAAATTTTTGGGTTATGATTGGGAAAAGACCCAAAGTAGGTAAAGGAAAATTAATATATTGGATCGGTTTTTATCTACCAATTCGAAAACCGATCCAATCCAATTAAAACTTGCGGGTTTTTTCGGTTTTTAATTTTTCAATTTTTAGTTTATTCGGTTATCGGTTTTTCGGTTCAGTTATCACAGTTTGAATTGGTTGATGAACACCCCTATGATTAAATACATCCCTGAGAAAAAACTAGGGACAGAGGAAAAGATCTTCTTGAAATCGAATAAAAATATCATTCCAATATTAATTAATGTAAAATAATATCCAAAAAAAAATCAGAGCAACTACATTAGTTTTACAAATAAGTCGCTGTAATTAAATACATCCCTTCCAAAGGAGAGGAATTAGGAAGAGAGAGAATTCATCTAGAGAATCCAATAAAAAGATTTTTAAGGACAACACCGGCCAATGGCCATTTCAAAATTTCTGGTTGCTTGAAATCAAGTAAAAAATTAAATCTTCGTGAGTCAAGCAAAACATAATTTAATTCAAGTAACATAAAATCTCAAAAAAAATATTAATTTTGCAAATAAGTCATTATAATTAAATTATACATTTTTTTTATTAGCCAACATAATAAAGGACGATAGTAAAATATTCTATAACATCTTATCCAGAGAAAACGAAGTAGCTAGTTTGATATATTTGCAAAATTATTTTACAATTATAATAAAGTAAGATAATCCGATTATAAAATTAATATAAAATATCAAATTAGCTATCATAACTAAAATAACTCTAAAAAACTATGAGATTAATAATCCATCATGACTAAATTAATCCTTAATTATTAAAAATAAATAAATTTATAGAAAATGATAAATATAATAACTCACACCATTAATAGCGATTAGTTAGGATACATTCTATAACGACAATTTCGTACAGAATCTTTTATATTAAATAACTTTGCCAGACTAGGATTTAGGTAAAGATCCTTTTCGAAATTGTCTTCCTAAACAAAATCTAGATTATTTCTTTGCTATTGTGAGAATTAATAGCGAAAGAAAGAATAAACAAATTAAAATCATGATAAAAATTATGGGGATAAATTGAATAGTGAAGGACAAAGCTCAAAACAAGAAAGAAATCAAGAAAGTATAAAGAGATAATATCTTTTTTTTTTTTTTTTGGAAATATAAAGAGATAATATCTATTTGTTATATTTTGCACTAGAGAATCATGCTTTGTAATTGTAATGAAGGTCATGTGTAAGAATAAATAACATGATTGAAGTATTAATAGTTTTAAAATTATGTGAAATCAATTCAAGATAATTATTTGATATATTTCATAAATAAGACTTCTATCTCTGGATTATCTTCATCTTACCACTCGTTAACGAGTCAAAGGGATCCCTTTGTATTTTGTAAATCCCGAATCAGAATCAAATCTCTGTTATAGCGTTAAAGTTATATGAAATATTGAGTACTTGATATGCTTAGCAAGAATGTTTAATCTAGCTAATAATTAAATAGATTGAATTCAATGAAATTATAAAAAGTTACTTAATGGAATAAATATATCAAAGTCTTACTTTAAGAAGATAAAAAATATTAGTAAGGGACTAACCAGCTATGATGCACGGACACGGACACGGGACACGACACGACACACCGATACGTTAATTCTAAAAAATGTCATATTTAAACGTTTTGATATTAAATAAAAATTTTAACATATATAATATAATTTATATTTAATACATATAAGAGTCCATGATAAGTTATATAACTAATCAAATATTTAATTTTCATAACATAAATAAAAATAAAATTAATTTTTTGTACTTTGTTAATTTTTCATATCATATTTCATAATAGAAAAAAAGTAATTTATAAATTATTTTTTTATTTAGTTAATAAGATAAAATTAAGATTTAAAAAAAAAAACGTGTCCCAGCGTGTCCGAAACGTGTCCCAGCGTGTCCGAACGTTGACAGCGTGTCAGAAAAGGTTGACTGCGTGTCCGAAAAACGTGTCAGAACGTGTCAGAGAGTTGACCACGTGTCAGACGCGTGTCCGAGCGTGTCCGTGTCGGACACGTAAATTTTGAGAAAAAAGGCGTGTCCGTGCAAGCCCTTAAGGTTGCTAACCAATATGAAATAATTGTCACAAGAATTTAAATTTTAAATCATTAAATTAAATAAAAAAGTTGTCATTTAATTAGTCATCAATTAATGTTTAATATAGGCTGCACAGTTTATGCAAGCCCTTAAATGGTTGACATTAAATCACTAAAAAGTTGTTGGCATCTAATTAGCAAGACAAGACACTAATAGTCCTTTACTTAACACCAGAATTTAAACCAAAGAAGGTTGTTCCATTACAAAATAAGAAGGTTGTAAACCTGGTTTTTTGATCTTGGTACTGTTGTATTTGTAATGTATGACCGGAATAGTTTGTATGTCAAGTATTTTGCCTAAATAATGCATAACGACGCGGCTGAATAGGTCATCATTGGCCACAAGACGTGATACCTTAACTGTCGTGTCATGTGTAAAATCATATACACAAGACGCACTACTGCATGAGTCACGTTTCAAACACTCACTTCAGTCTTCAGGCGGTCAGTTCACCGAGCACAGGGAAGAACCTTTGGTAATACAGAATCAGCGAGAAGACAATGTTATATTAGCATTCATTATATGAGGGAAGCATCTCACATGTAGAGTTGCGATCACATTTTTGGCTTGTTTAACAAAATAATATCATTTGCAAATATACTCTGAAGTTTTGGCCAATTATTTTGATGTTTGGTGGGTATCTCCAAGCTTTGCCTTCAAATGAAACAGTTTGGATAGTATATCCATATCCAACGATTGTAAGAATTAATGAACTCCTTTAAATTGTAAAGTATAAACTTCTGAGTGTATCACTTCCTAATTTTGATTGAGATTAAACTGCAGAAAAAAAAGTAGAAAGAATCTAACCAATCATTAAGCCAACATGTTTAATAAAAAATGGATCTAATTAGTTGGTTATCATTATTATTTTTTGTGAGTATTTTAAAAAAATAAAAAATAAAATAAAAATAAATTTGTTTCCAAAAAAAATAAAAAATAAAAAATAAATTTGAGATGGTCTCATAGACTATTATATTGAGCACTTTTTTTTTCTGGGTACAGAGCACAAACCCTTTTTAAATTTCAATTCTTTCTGTGTTGAGACTTGAGAGTGAATCGATATATCCTTTTCCCTGTAAAGCTTCGTACAAAAATGAACATATACCTTTTTTCTTAAAAGACGCAACTCCTTCATGTTATAAAACATATGTTAACTCTATTTACCAATATATATATGTTAAATCTCAAATGAAGAAGAACTGCTAGTATTAGATAGAAAGTAAGTTTGATGTTATTTGATCATAATTATTTATTGATGATGAAATAAGAAAGAAAAAATATATGATTTTTAAATAAATAATTATAATCAAATAATATAATCACTTTTAAATATGTAAATCCGATTCCTAGCTGCACCTATGTATTGGTAATATGATCTAACTAACAATGACAAGGCTTAGAGGGACACAATCTCAATCTTTAATAGCCCAAACATTGTCTTCTCTCATTGGCTGATTCTGTATTACCAAAGCCCAAAGGTTCTTCCTTGTGCTCGGTGAACTGACCGCCTGAAGACTAAAGTGAGTGTTTGAAACGTGACTCATGTAGGACCACGTCCTGTGTATATGATTTTACACAGGACACAGGTAAGGTATCACGTCTTGTGGCTAATGATGACCAAGCCAAGAGCTTCTTCAGGATGCGGTCCTCATGCTGTCATGTCCTTAAACGTCAGTTCTTCAACCGAGTTGTTATGCATTATTTAGGCAAAATATTTGACCTACAAACTATTCCGGTCATACATTACAAATACAACAGTACCAAGGTCAAAAATCTTGTAAATCTAAAATTTTCTAAGGGATCGGAAATTGTTATAATTGGTGTTGATGTTAACTTATTTTTCAAATCTTGAAAACAATCCCTACACTCTTGTGTCCAAACAAAAGGAATTCCCTTCGTAGTTAACCTAGTTAAAGATAACACTAATTGTGAGAATCACTTAATAAGCCTTCTATAATATCATCTACTAGAAAATGATTTTTTTACGACGGAAAAATTTCATCGAAAATGGTTAAAATTCCGTCAAAAATGATGTTTTCGACGGAATTTTCGATGGAAATGAAGCCGTCGAATATATCTTCGTGGGTAACGATTTTTTCGATGGAATTACGGATTCCGTCGAAAAATTTCGACAGAATAATTTCTGTGGGAAGTTTCAACGGAAAAATAACTTGGTCGAAAATTTTCGACGGAAAATGAATGAGATTCCGTCGAAAAATCTTGTCTCAATTTGTGACGGAAAATAAATTCTGTCAAAAAAATTCGACGGAAAATGAATGAAATTCCGTCGAAAATTGTTGTAATGATTTTCGACGGAAAACTGATTCCGTCAAAAAAATTCGACGGAAAATCAATGAAATTCCGTCGAAAATTGTTGTAATGGTTTTCGACGAAAACTGATTTCGTCAAAAAATTTCGACGGAAAACCAATGAAATTCCGTCAAAAATTTTGTAATGGTTTTCGACGAAAATGATTCAAAAAAATTCGACGGAAAATCAATGAAATTCCGTCGAAAATAATGGTTTTCGACGTAATAATCAAAAAATTTCGACGGAAAACCAATGAAATTCCGTCAAAATTTTCGACGGAAAACAAATTTCGTCGAAATTTTTTAACGGAAAATGAATAAAATTCCATCAAAAAATCTTGAAATAATTTTCGACGGATATAAATTCTGTCGAAAATACTCGACGAAAAATGAGTGAAATTCCGTCGAAAACTTGTGTCTCAATTTTCGATGGAATTGCTTTGCAGTCGAATTTTTTTTGTTTCTCTCTACAAATTAATACCAATTTATGTTTTGCACTTAATAAACAAATATAATGAAAGTAAATAACATATCAAAATCATCCATGTCATATAATTTCAAAAGAGTCTTATATGTATAAATGTCCAAGACATATACTAATCAAAACGGAGATACATATACAATAGTCCATCTCATATGCATCCAAACAAGATACAAAAGTCATGTTGGTGGATGACTTGCATGATTGTGGTCATCACGTAGATCCTCAGACAGAGATTGAGTCTCGTCATCATCCTCAATATCTAATAATGCCTCAAGAAGCCTCCGCATAAGCTTCTCTATTTTTTCCATTCACCTCTGCATCATAGCCATGAGAATTTCATGTTGATCAACACTTTTCTCTTCCTATGCAGCCCTCTCCTGTTGTGTGTAGCCCTATCCTCTTGCTGTGCAACTTTACCTTGTAACTGCGTAATCAATGTGCACATCCTGTCATGCTCCTGCAGAGACACTCCAAGTTGTAGCTACTAGAGAACCACTATTGCTTATATGCTCCTGTGTACCTAACCCTTGACTATAATAAGATCCTGGAAGCCTCATTCATAAAAAGGGTATTAGTATCACCGTGCTTTAAAAATAAAATATTATCATAATCTCCTTGTATTTACTAATTACTAATAGCAAAAAAATTAATTAGACAATAAATATTTCAATTGACATATGTCAACACTTAATTCCATGTGTAAATAATTAGTCTTCACCATAATCATATAATATGGAGTCAGAAATGACAGAATTACTACCCAAAAACAAAAAACTTATCAAAAAACAGGGTTTAAAGCTTACCAAAACTTAACCCAATTATAGAAAGTCTTCCACTTCTGGATCTCTGGTCCAGCCACAAAATAATCTACAAATAGAATAGTATTAAAACATGGATTTCAATTCAATATCCAGGTGGAACTTCTATCATGAACACTATTGTGGAGTAGGCTACATAGAGCCAAATGGAAAGGGTTCATACTGGTTATCATATGGGATCAAAACACCCACGATAAAATTTTAAACTAATGTATTTACAATATAAAGAATCAAAGATGAAATTATAAAAATTTACAAAAAAATAAAAAAAAACCCTTTTTTATAATAATAATCTATGTTAGGTTATATATATATATATATATATATATATATATATATATAATGCTATAATATAATATTATATATAAAGTTAAGTTTATATAATATAACGTAACTTTATATAAAGTTACGTAACTTTATATAATATATTTAACATTTCCCATTGCATTTCAGCCCCATCAAACGGTTATAATTCCTAGGATACACTCAATGATATTATTATACATGTTCTTTAAGGCCTATTACTATGAGCAGCTATTATAAATAAATGAATTAATTGTGAACTCCATTATGTTTTTTACATTTTAGTGGGTGAGAGATCTAAAACTCATGCATTGTAGCAACCACCATGGAGATAATAAGGTTTCTGCTGAAAGCATTGAAGCAAAAAATTAAAATTGAGCATACAAAACTCTAACATATGCGGGGTAAGAAAAATAAGCAATGAAACAAAAAACTTCAGAATGATCTCTGCATTCCCTTGACAATATAGAAATACCATACAAGAAGAACTAATCTGAACGCAAAGCACATAAAACAAACAAGCATTGGACCACTTAGATTCTTGAGCAAACAATAATTTACAATGAAGCTTCATAGACAGTAATGGCTAAGCATGAAGAGATCATATTTAAGTAATGTACTTTATCTGTATTGAAGATAAAAGGCAGTATATTTAGCACTCATATACCGTTGACCGCTGCTGATTGCTGTTTCCAACATCAATTGTGTCCGGCAGGTATCTTCAACACTCAAATTACAACACGGAGAATTAAACGAAATGCAATATTTCAATTGCCAATAAACAAAAAGATCCACAATCACTAGGGTAGCCATTAAATAATGCTGCCTTGGCTTGTTCACATGCATGAAAAAAAAGATGCACATGTTTAAGAACCCACGGTTCTTCCTCTTCCCCACTTTTCAAGGCATTCTTTGCTATGCACTGGAATGCTTCTTCGACATTAACAGTATGAAAAGAAGAATTAAGAAAAAGAAGAAGAAACTGAAAAGGAATAAAAAAAAGCCAAGCATTTAGCAAGTGACACACATTTTATCAGCTTCTCAATTACTCTGAGCCAGAGTCATAGTGGACTTCATATGGACACAAACCCAATTTCCAGACAAGAATACCAAAACCTTTGTCCCTTGTGTCTTATTTCCTACTTATTATAAAACAATTGACAATCAACTAACAAATATACTTGGTCTACAAATTAACAGAGCACTAATTTTTTAGAGAAATAACAATTAAAAATAAATATATCAGTTAAGATCATGGGATACCTTGAATGCATCTTCACCGGTTCTATCATCACCAATATAAACAGGAAAGACATCAATATAGTTGGCAAATCCTGTTGAAAATGATTTATAATTTAGATGTCAATGGAAAAAAAAAATTAAACTTTGAAATGCCATTAAAAGAACCCTTGAATTTACTTCAGTAGAAAATAACCCAGCATCCAGTTTAACTGGGCAGACTTAATGATCCTCGGCTCAATTCAATGCACTAATAGAGACAAAAGAAATTAATCCTAACTCAAAAGCAAAAACAATAAAAGTAACCTGTGATTTGTAAGGTAAAATTGGTTCAAAACATCGGGTAATAACAATAGCTCAGACTGATGACATAGTAAGACAACAACAATTGAAACAATTTTAAATAATTGACATAATGGCAATCTATGTGTCTTTATGTGAAAGATAACAGTAAATGAGCTAGAATATCTAAACTACTGACCTCAGAGCGTAACTGGTGTATGACGCTGGTATTCTCAAATTGTTGGGGTCGATTCAAAGAGTTTGGCTTGATACATCGAATGTAATAAGGCTCTGTTTTGTTAAGCGTTTTCATGAGTGCTTGAAGTTGTTGCTGAGGTCCCCATGCACCGTATCCACACACAGACAAGAAACAAAAATAATCAGCAACATAAAAAGGTTTGCATAACAAACCATTAAAATAAGAAGGTTTGCATAACCAAAGTTCCATACCTCTAGATACTCTACCTGTAACGCAACCTCCACCTCCACAGAGTAACGCAATCAACCAGAGAAAAGAGTTATTAGTATCATAGCATCCCCCAATATAACATTGTAAAAAAAAAAAAAGCAATAATCAATTACAACCCTCATAACCACGGGTTATGATCATAATTCCCTGGATAAATAGTAAATTTCATTTCAAACCAAGACACTGAAATTGAGACGGTAATCATAGGCAGGACTTAACATCAAATTCATCATCATAGGTGCCACTATGTTAGAATTATACATACAAAAAAATATCCCTACTATATGAATATCCCTACTATATAAATCAAAGTTCCACCTTGTATTCCTCAAAGAAATTCTCGACCCAATCCTAAATTCCCACCCCATCATGCTTTCATGGACTCCTCGGCCCACTCTCTCTTGTGTGGCACTTAGACAATATTGGACATGCAATTTCTACACAAACTCACTTGGCTGAGATACCTCATTCACGAATAAATCTTTGATACTACTGTTGTACCAAAGACTTAGTGCATCCCATCAACGAAAATATTACAGGTAAGTTAACAAAAATAAATTCTATTAATTTTTTTCTCTCATCTGATGTGTAATTCTCTCATTGATGAGATGTACTGAATCTAGGTACAACAGTAGTACCAAAGATTTATTCCTCATTCACCGAGGTTGCATGTTCAACACTTAACATGAGAACCTTAGGCATGAAAGCCACCTGGCAAAGGCAAGTCATGCATGATGGCCATTTGTCCAAGGCCATTAACCAAGCCTCCCTCTATTTCACTTAGTCATTCTTTCACCACATTCATATAAACCAATCTTATTGCTCAGATTACACGCGTATAAAACAAACCATATATAGCATTTTATTTTATTTTAATTTTAATGGATAATGTACTCATTATATAAATTTGTCCCCAATTCTCACAACAAATATAATATAAATATAATATAAATACACAAATAGTATATAGCTTTGTTAGATATAATATAAATACACAAATAGAACCAACAAGAAAGAATTTTTCATATAAGCAAACTTAACAAGATTATGGAGAATGAAAAATGGAGTGAAGGCAACCTGAAGAAGACCCTCTCCCATAAGCTGTGCATCATCGTTCATAGAACTCATATTCTCTCTCTCCTTCCGATATGAGCGAAAGAAAGAAATAATGCAATTTTTGGAAGAATATTCAGATATTCTTCGAAAGCGTAAAAATCAATATGTTAAAGTATTGATGTGGTTGAAGAAGTAAGGATTTAATCAATCATTCATGTTCAACAATAAACATTCAAGAACATTAAAGACGATCTTCAAAATTCATGAGTTTCAAGTGTACCTTTCTCCATTAAATGCGGAAGAACTTTGATGGTGGAATGTCTTTCTCTACGCCTTAACCTTTATATGTTCTTTTATCTTCTTAATAGGGATAGGATACAACTCTTCAAGGTAGACCCAGAAAGACGTCAAGTTGTTTCTGACACTCATCATCTGAAAACTGTCCATATATCACTTAAAATAAATGGCCTATCAACAGTTATATTTTAAATAACTTCCCTTGATAGTCAAAATTATCATAATGCTCTTTTCATTAATTAAACCAACTGACACATAATATAACACATGAGACAAATAATTTTACATTCTCCCACTTGGCTCATGTCATGAGGTGTCCCTTCATGATTTAATCAACATTCATTATAATGCGCATTTACTAGGCTAAAGGTTCTATACATTGACCTCATAATAATTCATTATTAGAAATAAAATCAATAAGAGTCATGGCGGTTGTATGCTATCAAGTCGGCATAGTCTCTTCCATGTACCACTATATTGACTCTTCTTCCTAACATGATACTTTAATAGGAAGTATACATTATATCCAACAACAATGTCTTCATAACGGACCATAAATATTTTCAATATCATTACATAAATTTGCATGCATACATAAATTGAAAACAAGACAAAATCAGAAACATATATTCATCAATGAGCTCAGAGTGTCAATACTTAATACATAACAATAATTATCATCATTCATTAGCTGACATAATGCCCATTCTACATACATGACCAGTAAATGTCTTGGGCGGTAATCCCTTCGTCAAGGGATCAGCTATCATAAGATCGGTGCTAATATGCTCTATAGACACTCTTTGTTTCTGGACTTCTTCTTTAGCGGCAAAGTACTTTAATTCCATATATTTAGCACCTTTGAAATACTTGTCGTTTTTAGAAAAGAAGACTGCTGCGGAATTATCACAATAAATTTTCAGCGGCTTTTCAATATTGTCGACCAATCCAAGCCCTGAAATAAAGTTCCGTAGCCATTTAGCCTGAATTGTGGCTTCAAAGCATGCCATAAATTCAGCTTCCATAGTGGACGCAGCTATCACAGTCTGCTTCGCACTTTTCCATGATATAGATCCTTCAGCTAAAAGATACAGGTAACCACATGTAGACTTTCTTGTGTCTACGCATCCTGCAAAATCTGAATCTGTGTATCCAATCACTTCAAGGTTGTTAGACCTTCTATAAGTAAGCATGTAACCTTTAGTTCCTTGCAAATATCTCAGAACTTTCTTTGCAGCTTTCCAATGATCCATACCGGGATTACTTTGGTATCTACCCAACATCCCAACTGCAAAGCTAATATCTGGTATCGTACAAGTCTGAGCATACATTAAACTCCCAACTAATGATGCATACGGAATTACATCCATTTCTTTTCGTTCCAATTCACTTTTAGGACATTGCATGAGACTAAATTTATCTCCTTTCTGAATTGGAACGGGAGATGATGAGAAATTTTCCATTCTGAATCTCTCTAGAACTCTATTAATATATGCTTTCTGAGACAAACCTAACAGTCCTTGTGATCTATCACGGAATATTTCTATTCCTATCACATAAGCTGCCTCGCCCATATCTTTCATTTCAAAGTTACTAGAGAGAAACTTCTTAGTCTCATTTAAAAGACCAAGATCATTAGTTGCCAGCAAAATATCATCAACATATAGAATCAATAATATAAACTTGCTCCCACTGATGTTCAGATATATACATCGATCAACAATGCTTTCTTTAAATCCAAAGGAAACAACAGTATCATTAAACTTAAGGTACCATTGTCGTGAAACTTGTTTAAGTCCGTATATTGACTTCTTAAGTTTGCACACCATGTGCTCTTTACCCTTTTCTGTGAACCCCATTGGTTGGTCCATGTACACATCTTCATCTAAATTCCCATTTAGAAAGGCAGTTTTCACATCCATTTGGTGTAACTCTAGATCATAATGAGTCACTAATGCCATAATAATTTTTAAAGAATCCTTCTTTGAAACTGGTGAAAAAGTTTCTTTATAGTCAATGCCATCTTTCTGAGTGAATCCCTTTGCAACAAATCTGGCCTTGTAACGTTCTAAGTTACCATGAGAGTCATTTACAACCAACTCTCTTGCACCCTTTTGGTAACTCAACAAGATCCCAAACTTTGTTCTGTTCCATAGATTTCAACTCATCTTTCATAGCATCTAACCACTTATCACCATTTTCACCATTCATGGCTTGTGAAAACGTTACTGGATCATCCTGAATACCCATGTCAAAATCAGACTCTTGTAGATATACCACATAATCATTAGAAATAACAGGTCTCCTTTCTCTTTGAGATCTTCTTAATGCTATCTGTTGTGGTTCTTCTACTATGGGTTCATTCGGTTCATCAACAATGATTTCTTCATAAGTAGTGGGATCATTAACTTGTCCTTCATTATTATTGATTAGTTCAATAGCATAAGGAACAATAACTTTACTAGAGCTACAAGTCAATGGAACTTGTATTCTCACTTCATGAATATCCACTTTACGTGGTGTTTCACTCCCACTAACTTCACCATTCTCAATGAATCTTGCATTTCCAGATTCAATAATCCCTGTAGTATGATAAGGATAGTAAAGTCTATACCCTTTCGATTTATCTGGATAACCAATGAAATAACCACTGATTGTCCTTGCATCCAGTTTCTTTTCTTGCGGATTGTAGTATCTAATTTCTGCCTGACAACCCCAAACATGCAGGTGTCTTAAACTAGGTTTCCTTCTAGTCCAAAGTTCAAAAGGATTCTTTGGAACTGACTTACTAGGAACCCTATTCAATACATACATGGCAATTTTTAGAGCATAAGTCCACAATGAAATGGGTAAAGAAGAATTACTTAACATACTCCTAACCATATCCAGTAAGGTCCTATTACGCCTTTCAGATACACCATTCTGTTGCGGTGTACCGGGCATTGTGTATTGAGCACAAATACCACGCTTTTCCAGAAATTTAGCAAATGGGCCCGGATGTTGTCCACTTTCATCATACCTTCCATAATATTCACCACCCCTATCAGACCTGACAATCTTCACCTTTCTGTCTAATTGCCTTTCAACTTCATTAATATAAATCTCCAAAGCATTTGCAGCTTGAGACTTATCATGCAGCAAATAGACATAACCATAACGTGAATAATCATCAATGAAAGTGATAAAATATTTTTCTTTATTGAAGGCATTAACATCAAACGGACCACATACATCAGTGTGTATAATCTCAATAAGCTGTGTGCTCCTTGTGGCTCCTTTCTTTGTGTGTTTTGTTTGTTTTCCTTTAATACAATCCACACAAACATTTAAATCAGTAAAGCCTAAATCTGGAAGGATTTCATTATTTACCAATCTTTTCATCTTTTCTTTGGAAATGTGTCCCAAATGTTTGTGCCAAAAGTAAGCGGAACACTCATTAATTAAGGCACGTTTAGTACCAACATTATGATGCAGAGTTATAAGTGTTTCAGCATAAAGATTATCAAGACACATTTTATATAATCCATCACATAAAGTACCATTACCAATCAAATGATTGTGCTTGTACAAACTGAAACTACCACTACCAAATTTAAAAGAGTATCCAGCAACATCAAGTTTGGAAATTGAAACTAAATTCCTAGATATACTAGGTACATAAAGAGTTTCACATAAATCCAAATGATATCCACTGTCGAGAATTAAACGGTAAGTCCCAACAGCTTCCACCGGAACTTTCACTCTATTGCCCATAAAGACAAACTTTTCATTTGGTCTTGTGGTTTGGGTCATAAGGAATCCCTGCATTGTATTAGAAACATGAGTAGTACAACCATAATCAATCCACCAAGTATTATAAGGAACTTCAGCCAGGTTTGATTCATAACATACATAAGCACTAGGCTTACCTTTCTTTTCGAACCAAGCCTTACGTTTCAGGCAATCCTTTTTGAAATGCCCTTCCTTTTTACAGAAATGACACCTCATCTTTGCATTACTTTCCTTTTTGTGGATTTTAGAAGAAGAGGCCTCATCAAATTTAAGGGGTCATCCTCTTCCTCCTTTCTTCTCATGCTTCTTACCTTTATTCTTTTCAGCTCATTGATGCTTTACATAATTGATGGAATGAGCTCCCTGATTCTTAAGTTTGGTTTCCTCCTGAACTAACATACTGTGCAATTCATGCACATTCCATTTGTCTTTCATGGTGTTATAGTTCATTTGGAAAGGACCATACTCAGACGGTAATGAGTTCAATATGAACTGCACCAGGAAGTTCTCATCCACATCCATTCCCAATGCTTTTAATTTTGCCGCAATGCTTGTCATTTCAATAACATGCTCATGCATAGTACGCGAACCATCAAACTTCATGGTGGTCAGTGTACTCATAAGTGTCCCAGCAAGAGACTTATCAGCAGTTTGGGAGCGCTCTTCCACAAGTTTCATCATTTCGATGGCACTTTCAGTTTGTGGAAGAGCTGACTTAATGTTGCTTGCTATGCTCATTTTCATGTACATCAAACTTAATCTGTTGGATCTTTCCCAGTTCTTAAAATGGTTCTTTTCATCCTCAGTGCTTTCAGGAGTAATAGCACCAGGTTCCTCTTCTCTAAGAGCCATATCCATATCCATTACCCCAAGGTAAAATTGGATTTGCTCTTTCCATTCAGAGAAGTTCAGCCCATTAAAAACTGCAACAGTTGAGAACATGGAATGTGTGGCAACTGGTACTGCAAGGAATAACATTTAAACATTAATGCTTTGAGACATACATGTCACATACTAACATACTTCACAGATTCAAATATACTAACTTCAATGCATATCAATGTTCACCTTTGGGGATCCATTAACATACAACATTAACTATAATGATGCTATATAAATTTCACATAATTTGGCAATGACGCATACCCCTATCATAAATATTTGTCATCTTTGGATGTCCAAATGTGAGGAAATATGCCAACAATACCAACATCCATGTTCATTTTATAAAACAAATAATCAACCTTTGGGTTGATCCACAACTGTTCTATAATAATAAACTTCAATATACCACAACCAGAAAATTATATCATACTATTCATAGCATCACAGTCATAGTAATTGAAATAAAATTCATAATATTTGAAATTAAAACAACTCTTCGAGATTTGGCCACTTTGGTGACTAACAAATCTACCATAATTAATTTCAAAATTTTAATATTTCATAAAGAATAATATGAGCCGATAACAAATACTCTGAAAATCATGCCCACGATCACAAATAAACTGTAAATTGTGCCCACTGTACATTCAAAACGTGAAACCAAGCGGCATTTTTCAAATGGAAAATTGACTTTATAATTCACAAAAAGACAAAATGAATGTCGTTGATGTGCACTGTAAATGCCTTTCTCCATTAATAAAAAATAAAGACATAGGACTTTTATAAATTATCCATGGACACATAAATCGAGACAAGAAATAATCACTTTTTTCTTTCAAGTTTTGCAGACTTTGTCCATAATATCCAATGTCACAGTAAATTCATAAACCGAATGGAAAACTTTGAAAGTCAGACTATGAAAGACATTGAATGACAATAATTCATAAACCGAATATGGAAAACCGAATGTGTATTCATAAGTCTGCAACTTTAATACGAGATGGCTACGTTTTCCAACTTGCATCAAAATATGAACGCGAAAACGAGAAGTAACTTTAACCATGATGATCGGGAATTTTCAATGATGATCGGGAATTTTATTTTCAAAACCCTAACTTTTCATGAATCATAAATTCATTCATAATTATTTATGGAAAAAACACAAATTCTTAAACACAGGCTCTGATACCACATGTAAGCAATAATCAGTAATTCATGTTCAACAGTAATCATTCAAGAACATGAAAGGATCTTTAGAATTCATGGTTTTCACATAAAGTGTACCTTTCTCCATTAGTGCGGAAGAACTTTGATGGTGAAATACTTTCTCTAAGCCTTAACCCTTTCACCGTTCTTGTATCTTCTTTGATAGGGATTGGATACAACCTTTCTGGGCAGACTCAGAAGGAACTTTGTTTCTGTCAGACCTCTTTTTCAGAAAGTGACCAAATGAACGTTTTCATAACTGGCCTATCAACAGTTATCTTTAAGTAACTTCCCTTTAATAGACAAAATTACCATAATGCCCTTTTTATTAATTAAACCAATTGACACATAATATTACACATGAGGCAAATAGTTTTACACAATCCTCTTAAAAAAAATTATTGGAGCATAAAGAGGTGTTTGGTACTGGAGAAATTTTTTTGAGTCTGGGAATCAGGATTACTGAAAATATAGTACGAGTATGAGTTTTTCGGGAATCTTATCAAAAAAGTGTTTGGTAGAGCAAAATATTTTTAAGAATATTAGTTAAGTTTATTAGTGTATGTATGTGTTTGGTTGATAATAAAATATTACTTGGAATATAGGATGAATTGACGAAACTAACCTTGGATACAATGACTTATAATTATAAACACGGATCAGAAAAAAAAACCAAGGCATAGAGGGTAACATTCAGACCAAGACTCCCTTTTTACAAGCAGAAGTGTATTTGGTTTGAACAAGTCAAGTTAAGCTACGCACGATAGAGGGCAATTTAGTCCGAAAACACAATTTACATTTTACCACTTCCTTGGTATCCCGAAATACGGAACACTGGCCATTTTGCCACTGTTGACAAAAAAATTACCACGCAAACAGTAAATTTTGTTAAAATAACATGTGGCATTTTAGCAAAATTTACTATTGGCGTGACAGTTTGGTAATTTTTTTTTGCCAACAATGACACTTTGGTCATTATTTCCTGAAATACCAAATCTTCAAGGGTGAAAAAATTAAAATATTACTGTTTTAATAAATAATTACGAATACATAGCAGTTTTGAAATTATCTACGAATCTATAGCAGTCATTCACGCCCAAATTAAGCATGACTATTTACGCCCAAATTAGGCGTGACTCTATTTCCAAAAAAAAAATTATGCGTGACTCTCAAGGCATTCACGCCCAAATTAGGCGTGAATAATCTGGTGTTGACACGTGACAAAAAAAGTTAACTTACGAACCGTAAAACTTTGGAAAGCCATAACTTTTGACTCGGATATCCGAATGACGTAATTTTTTTTGATTCTACATAACTTTTCGAGATCTACACAATGACATCTCATTTGATATATTTTATCTCTCACAAAAATAATTCAAACTTGCAATAATTGTATTATATAGTGTATTACAAAAAAATTATTATTATTAATAAGAAAATTAAAATAAATATTAAATTTGTGTTTCAAACTCAAAAATCAATTCGAAAAATCTGTATTAATAAAGAAAATAATTAAATAAATATTCTAAACACTTGGTAGAATATTATATAAATTTGTATATATTTTAATAATTAAATAAATAACCTTGTACACTATTTTTTTTCAAATACTTAATAGAAGTATATATTTTAATATGACATTAAGTATCCTTATTTATAGATGAGTTAATCTACTTTAGTGTCATCTTTATAGTATCATTGTTGCAAATTTAAATTTTATTTGTGAGAGATAAAATATATCAAATGAGATGTCATTACGTAGATCTCAAAAAGTTATGTGGAATCAAAAAAAGAATTATCTCATTCGGATACCCGAGTTAAAAGTAAGGGCCTTATAAAATTTTACGGTTAAATTATTAATTTTTTGTGCCACGTGTCAACGCGAGATGATTCACGCCTAATTTAGGCGTGAATGCCTTGGGAGTCACGACTAATTTGAACGTGAATAGTCACGCCCAATTTGGGCGTGAATAACTGCAATAGATTCGTAAATAATTTCAAAACTGCTATATTTTCATAATTTTTTATTAAAATAATAATATTTTAATTTTTTTGCCAATCTTCAAGAGGAATCGTGATTCACATTTTTATGTGTTAGAGTGAATAGTGGGTATCCATATTTTCCTGGACAAAATTGTAACTACCTTCTACCAAACATGGGTATTTCACATTGCCATACCCACTTCACCGGTAATATAAAATAGGGCTTGCAATTTTTCATGTTGTATGGGAAATGCAAATTTTCCTACATATAGAGAAAGAGATGGGCCCACCTTAAAGAAAAAAATAAAAAATAGAAAAGTGATCAGCACGGACATCGAAATGAGAGTGGTAGGAGAGGAGATTTCTTATGCAACATGAGAAATCTTTTTCCCTATGAAATATGCCATCTTTTCCCCTATATAGTCTCCAATCGTAAGGAAAAAATATGTAAGGAATCAAATTCCCACCATGTAATTGTAGTCTAGAGTATTAGTGTTGCAACAATTTTTATTTTTATTTTTGATAAATAGTGTCGCAACATTAATAAGAGTACTATATAGTAATATAGCCAAACACAAAAAAAACAAATGTTAAGTAATCAAATCAACTATGCTTAGACAATTTTTTGTTTGCAGAAAAAGCTTAAATAAAATGATCTTATGGAATTGTTGGTTTTTAGCGATTATCCTAATCTAAATTTTAATTGTGACGGATTCAAAAAATTTGCAAGGCCTCAACCTACGTGTTTAAATGAGAAAGGTTATACTTACAACATTTTTTTTACAACTTCTTACAATCATATCTTAACATGTTGATTTCCACCAATCAACGGTTATGATTTTCGTAAATTAAACTCATTAATTAATTATTAATTCACAATAAATATTAATCGTTGATTGACGGAAATCAACGGTGTTAAGATAGGATTGTAAGAGGTCGTAAAAAAGAAAAAAGGTTATAACTTGTAAGTATAACCTTCCTTGTAAAAAATTTCACCCAAAAAAAATTAAAAAAATAAATAAAATTTAATTTTAGTTTGTAGTATTTGTTTGAGTGTGAGGATATTCTAATTAACAAAAATTCTTAGTACTAATTTACTATCCATCACATCACCATTGGATTAAAGAGAGAGAATATTAAAAAGTCTTTGAAGAGAGTAAGTTGGTAGTAGAAAATTTTGGTATTGTGAAAGTGTATATCTATACAAGTTGGTTTCTAAAAGTGACAACTTCACTGCAATTTGATGTTAGATACACAAAATGTAAGTGCTGAAGTGGGACATAAGTAGGTTAGTATGTTAAAGTTATCCATTAACTACATTGCTTACATGGAATTCCTAAACAATGTGGTCATCTTCTTATACACTAAAAATAATGATTTTTTTTTTTAAACTCATCTTAGTTTATCACTTAGTTCAATCCGAAATGTGAACATAAAAAAAAAATACAAATTAATCTCATTTTTCCACAAAGAACATACTTAATTTGTGTAATTTTCGAAATTCTGTAGTCAACGTGAGATTATTCTTTAGATATTTCAAAATAAGTAATATATAATTATTAGAGCCCTAAGAGCTTTTGACTTTTGATTTTTTTTTATTATGGGCCCGTTTGCATAAGTTTATGAAAAATGATTTTTTATGCCTTGCTTATTTTATAAGTATTTTTTTACAAAAATTAAAACTATTTAAATTTAAAAATATTTGACTTTTAACTTATATTTTTAAAAAAATTAAAAAATTTAACTTAAAAAAAAAACTTAACTAAAAAAAAACTCATCTAAACAGCAAAAAAAAAAAAAAAAAAAAAAAAATCTATAAAAAAAAGGGCTTTCATAGAAAATCTATTTGACCTGATTTATACTCACAGAAGACAAGCAAGGCTTAAAAAAAAACCACTTATCAAACAAGACACGAAATTGTATATGACCAGCTATCTAAATAGGTTAGGTTACACTTTGATTTAAATAAGTTAGGTCTATTAAAAAATATTGGTCTGGCATGGCATGTTGGCCAATGTAGGACAAAATTACAAGTCTGGTATGAATTATATATTAAAAATAAAAACTTTGCCCTTGGTCTATTAGTCTGTTTAAGCCTATTAAACGAGAATATCTTCGGTACTAGTACTACGGATGCATCGAAAACTCGGTGTATCTTCCACTCATATTGTAACACGTGTCTTATTTTATATCAAATCACTCTATCTCCTAATTTTAAGATAAATTATTTATTATTGATTCGACACAAGTAAGACACGTGTTATAATACAAAAGAAAAAATGCACTGAGTTTACAGTACATCTGTAACACCAAAGAAATTTTCCTATTAAACATTCAATAATTAAAAAAAAAAAGACTAAAATAATATTATATTACGGGAGAGGTTATACTTATATCTTTTTTTTTTTTTTACAATCTCTTGCAACCAATATCTTAACCGTTGATTTCCGCCAATCAACGGTTAAGATTTATTGTGAATTAATAATTAATTAATAAATTTTATTGACGAAAATCTTAACCGTTGATTGACGGAAATCAACGGTTAAGATATTGGTCGTAAGAGGTTGTAAACTAAAATAATATTATATTATTATCCAAAATTAAAATGAGGCAGGATCCTTTGACACCGGTGTCAAATTTCAAATTTGACACCTCATCTGATAGCCGTTAGATCAAAAAAGATCAACGGCTCTGATTTGTAAGCATATGATACCATTGATCTTTTTTGATCTAACGACTATCCGATGAGGTGTCAAAAGATTTTGCTTCAATTAAAATTATTAAAATAAATTTTTTATTTATTTTATTTAAAATAAATAATGTGATATAAGCCGATTTATAAACCCGATATGTACAAAAAAGTCACATATTTACTAAATAGATTTTTTTGAAAGCCTATTTATTTGACAATTTGTGATAAGTCAAGTCTGTTCTAGCTCAGCCTAATGCATTTATACATCTATTAATATGACCTCCAATTAAAATCGTTATTCGATATTTATTTTGTTAAATATTAATAATCAAAAGAAAAAGTGATTAACAAACATGTAGGTGACTTGTGAAGCTGAAAGAAATAAGATATCGGTGTAGAAAAGTACGTGAGAAACAAGAATAAAATAAATCAAGGAACAAAGCACAGTATCGCCAATAGACTGAATAGAGGTCAAAATTGGGCGAGGTTGGGGAAGCATATTCTCTTGATCACTAGACCACGGCCCGCCAGAGAGCAGACCAAAAAACCAGCTTCGTTGGACCGGCAGTTACGAAGAACGATCGAAGAGAAGTTAGACGGAGAGAAAAAGAAAGAGCGAAAGAGTGAAAGAAATGATGTTAGACGGAACCGAAGATGAAGAAAAGTTCCTCGCCGCCGGAATCGCCGGCCTTCAACAGAATTCCTTCTACATGCACCGTGCATTGGTAACTCCTCCCTTAAACCCTAAGCTCTCTTACTTCTATTTCACGCACGATCACCCTAATTTCATATTCACCTTTTCAAAATTCTAATTGATTTCGATCCAATTTCAGGACTCGAACAATCTCAGGGATGCTTTGAAGTATTCGGCTCAGATGCTTTCCGAGCTCAGGACTTCCAAGCTTTCTCCTCATAAGTACTACGAACTCTGTGAGTTTATCTCTCAGATCCACCTTCTCCTTGTTTTCCTCGTTCGATCCTGAAACTGGCTCTGTCCTTGCAACCCTTGCGATTGTTAATTTCCATCTTTCTCTTTGGTGTTTATAGACATGCGCGCCTTTGATCAATTAAGGAAACTGGAGATGTTCTTCGAGGAAGAGGCTCGTCGCGGTTGCTCCATTATTGATCTTTATGAACTAGTCCAGCACGCCGGCAACATTTTGCCTCGACTGTAAGTGGCAGTTATGCGGACTCATTGTTCCTTCTTATCTTATTCGTTGATTTTAAACCGTGCAAGATAGGAAGTTATTCCCGAATGTTCTATTATAAAAGATATATTTGCTGTCACAATGGTGAATATGAATTTTTTCTTTATGTATTATTATTATTATTTTTGAACGTGGAGCAATGTGCAATCATGCTGATACTGAATGCTGATTCCTACTAATGGCACAGCATTGGATTGATATTTCATCATGGTGCATGGTGAAACTGAAAATCATTTAACTTGCTTAGAAATCAATCCTGTGTAACTCTTGTTACTGATGCCTTTACATATGTCTTCCGTGGTTTTGAAGCTCCCATGCTAATTTTTAATGAGAAGGATTTAAAGTTTTGAAGTTGCAGTGGTTATGTGTTCATTCTATTGTATGTAATCTACTCCGTACTTATGAGCTGTTAATTTTATGATCATGATCAGGTATCTCCTCTGTACAGTAGGATCTGTATACATCAAATCCAAGGAAGCTCCTGCTAAGGATGTTCTGAAGGATCTTGTGGAGATGTGCCGTGGCATTCAGCACCCTGTTCGTGGACTCTTTCTCAGAAGTTACCTTTCTCAAGTTAGTAGGGATAAATTGCCGGACATTGGTTCCGAGTATGAAGGGTAAGCAAGCAAGATTTTTTGCCTTTCACTCCTTTCATTGGCAGGATCATTCCACTTTAAGGTCTCTTAATTGAGCCAGATTTTAAGTTTCAACGAATGTAGACAGTAGTACTGAACATTTGGAACCTAATTGCTGGCAGCCTTAGGTATCCCCATTTCTTTTAGTTCTATCAGGACCACCATCCTGGTCTGAATGCAATCCACAGTGCACCTTTGCAATGTTGATGCATGATGTAAACTATCGGAGTCATTAGAATATTGGGTCCTCCCTCTTTGTTTCCTTTATCTCTAATTCACTATGTGATTTCTGTATTTGTCTTGATTATGGGCCACTGGAATTGATTTTAAAGCTGCACCAATTTTAGATTGAACCTGATATGTGAATGTCTCCTCTGAGATCTCTAGGGATGCAGACACTGTAGCAGATGCTGTAGAGTTTGTACTCCAAAATTTCACAGAAATGAACAAACTCTGGGTGCGGATGCAACATCAGGTTGGTAAAATTGTCTGCACATTGTTACAGCTCTCACATGTTTGGACATGCATGTGGTCACAATAGTTGCATGTCATGAGGGGAAAATATATCATGAGGGCATGATTTCTGGTCATGCAGGTATAGTAATGCATATGATTCATTCATACTCTTAGCTGACCCTGAGTTGAGGCTTGCTGTCGGGCTTTCTGGTCTGCAGGGGCCTGCCCGAGACAAGGAGAAACGGGAAAAGGAAAGGAATGAGCTGCGCGATCTTGTAATACCTGATGCCTGTAACTGGTTTGCTTTACTGCAACGGGATTGTATGCATGATCAAATGCTTATAGAAGGCTTCTCTTGCTTTTTTTTTTTCTTTTTATCATGATACATTATTAGGTTGGGAAGAATCTCCATGTCCTCAGTCAGATTGAGGGTGTTGACCTTGATATGTACAAAGATGTTGTGCTTCCCAGAGTACTGGAGCAGGTTTAATCTGTTATTTTGTTAGTTATGTTTCTAATTGTCAAAGATTTGTGTCACTTTGTAACCGGAAAAGTGATTCCTATTCCTCAATTATCTTTGACAGGTTGTGAATTGCAAAGATGAGTTGGCCCAGTTCTACTTGATGGACTGCATAATTCAAGTGTTCCCTGATGAGTATCACTTGCAAACTCTTGATGTATTGTTGGGTGCTTGCCCTCAGCTTCAGGTCAGTGAACTTGTACTTTTTTGGTTTTACTTGTGGAGGATGCCTTGATGTGTATATGTTATTTCTTCTTCCAAAACATGCGAGATTTTTTTATCAAGAGGATTGCAAAGAAGCACCAATAAAATATGAATAAAATATTTATCAAACAATCTTAAAAAATAGGAAGTAAAGGAAACAGGTATATAATAATTACCAGTTAGCACATCCTTAAAGTTTTCAAACTATTGCACAAGTTTCTATCAGCTGTAATACCTGTAAAGTTGGAACTTGAGGAGGGGCTGCGTTTGGCATCTCCAAAGTTTTCCTAAATGCAAAAGATGGATGCTAGCCTATCCATATTTTGTTGCATTTGTTTGCCGACAGTATAGTCAATGATGCATTTATTATATTCTATTTTTAAGGTTTATAATTTGCAGGTCCATGGCATAGAGATACTGAGAATTTGTTTAAATAAGTTAGCGTCTGCATTCTTTGAGTGCTAGTTGGCACCTCTTACTTTGGGCAATGAAGTGACCTTGCCTGGGGAACCAATCTCCATTGACTACCATGGTTTTAATAGCTAATACAATTACTTTCCCCTCTGGATTAATTGATCAGCACATTCTTGAGTAGCTGTTGTATACTTTGCTCAGAACTATTAAAAATCGCTTCCAAAATATCCATGACAATTTTATGCTGCAAATCCAGTAGATATTAATGCTCAGTTGCTTTCTGTCTTTTTTTTTGCACTGCATTTTTCAGGCATCCGTTGATATCAAGACAGTGCTGTCCCAGTTAATGGAAAGGCTTTCAAATTATGCTGCTTCAAGTGCTGAGGTGTTGCCAGAGTTTTTGCAAGTGGAAGCATTTTCCAAATTAAGCAATGCCATTGGCAAGGTATTTTTTTTCCCAATAAATCTTGGATATCGTAGTCATGTAGTTCAAACATATGTACTTCTATACTGCTTGCTGCCTGAAAGTCAAGAGAACCTTGGGAGAGTCTCACCCCAAAAGCTAGCTTATAAGGTAGGAGAGCCCAAAGTCCATAATAAACCCTCCACCAAAACCTTAAGTTTCCGATGTGGGACTTGAAATCTCATACCTTGCAATTGGATCGTAATATTCCATCACGCTCCGCAGCCCCGGCACCCACGCGGGCTGACTTTGCGCTAGTCTTTCACTAGCCCTAGGCAAGCACTGCAATGCCAGCGTACCTAGCCGCGCTGCTCAATTGCATGTGGGACTTGAAATCCCATACCTTGCAATTAGATTGTAATATTCCATCACGCTCCGCAGCCCCGGCACTCTTGTGGGCTGACTTTACGCTAGTCTTTTACTTGCCCTAGGCAACGAGGAGACATAGTGAAAGGCTCTGATACTAATTGATACGAATCTTGGGAGAACCTTACCCCAAAAGCTAGCTTGTAAGATAGGAGAGCCCAAAATCCATATAAAAACCCCACATCAGAAACTTAAGTTTATGATGGGGACTCCAAGTCCCATACCTTGCAATTGGATCATAACACTGTCAAAGTTTATCCATCCAATTTTGCAACCAATGCATTTAACCAAAGACTGACCAGAGAGTAATTGATACTTTCTAGAAAGTAGAAATTAAGCTTGTTTATCTCCCTATGGGTTCGTAAGTGATGAATGCTAAAGTTCTAATGTGATGTCACCAAAAGGCAACATTTTTTTTGAAGATATAATACAATATCACTTGTTCTGCTGTATATTTTGAGATCTATGTCTATGTGCATCTCTCCCTATGCATGTGAGTTATGTTCCATATTATGGGGAGTGGAATACTCTGGTTAATCTTGATTCTTCCTCTTTCTTTTTACACTCTGTTCATCTTAAAAAAAAATTTCACTACTCTTCACATTCAGCATTTGATTGTAAAGCATAATTTTTTGTCATTTTCATTTTTCGTTTGAATATCAAAATGGTCTTCTTTTTCATACTTCTGATTTAGAATTTTAGATGTTTTTGAAGAGAAAGCTGCACCTTTTTACACCCTTCTCATTTTTGTTTTCCTATGTTACATTTTTATTGTTATGCCCATGGATTGTGAAATATGAGGTCTTCATTTGTTATGCAGGTGATAGAGGCACAGCCTGACATGCCCACTGTTGGAGTTGTAACTTTATATTCATCGCTTCTCACGTTTACTCTTCATGTCCACCCTGATCGACTTGATTATGCAGATCAAGTCTTGGTATGTTTCATTTCAAACTGCTTGTGTCTGCTCATGTTAACTTTTTGATTCATACTGTTAATCAATGCAGCTATTGACATTATTATATTTCCTTAACTCATGGTAATACTTCCTTTGCTTTCAAAGAATGAAAAACACAATTTTGGTAGAATTTTATTTGCCAGAAAATAGTTATTGCATTTAACGCATGTACATATGATTGAATTTGTAGCAACACTAATTCTTTTCATGTAAGAAGCAAACTTATTCCTGGATTTTCTGAAAGCCATGCCCTGACTGTATATACTTCATGCTAGGGAGCATGTGTGAAAAAACTCTCCGGAAAAGGGAAAATTGAGGACAAGAAGGCGACTAAGCAGATTGTTGCTCTATTAAGTGCTCCACTAGAGAAATATAATGATATTATGACTGCCTTGAGGCTTTCAAACTATCCTCGTGTAATGGAATACCTTGATATTCCAACTAATAAGGTCATGGCAACTGTTATTATTCAAAGCATTATGAAAAATGGAACACAGATTTCTACTTCAGACAAGGTATGTGTTATTTTACTTCTTGGTCTGCTTTTTAGTGTTAATTTCTTATTAACATTGCTTGGTTTATTTGTAGGTTGAAGCATTATTTGAACTGATAAAGGGGCTTATCAAGGATACTGATGGGATTGCTAATGATGAGGTCATTTAAGTACCACTTTTAGTCATATATTCATATAATGGCTATTTCTTATGATGCCTATTATTTTGACTTCTCCCATTACATGTTACCTTTTATAATAAAATGATCTTATATGTTCCAAACTTCCAATAAAGTAAGACAAGATAATACTTATTCTTGTGACCCTTTCTCTCCTTGTTTTTTTATTTTTTATTTTTTCTTTCCCCCTCTCCTCTTAGGTGGATGAAGATGATTTCAAAGAGGAGCAGAATTCTGTTGCCCGACTAATCCAGATGCTTTATAATGAAGATGCAGAAGAGACATTTAAGGTGAATTGCTAATATCCACTCTTTATGATGATGATCAAATGAAGTTTGTGTTATACTTGTTTTTCTGCTGGAACCTCCCTATTTCTAATTGCAGTTAATAGTTTCAGCTGACTCCACTTTTGACTTACTGTTATTTTGTACTGATGCTGCACATAGATTTTACCCTAGCAAATATTTAAAAATAAATCTTTGACAGAACTAAAATGGATTTGGTGTTAACTTATGTTTAATCACTTCAACATTTTTACGTGGATCATGACTGGTCATGGGCTCCTGTGAGTATGAGTGCTTATCTTTAATTATAATGTTTCTAACTTCAGGGTAATGATGTTTGATATGTCGCCAGTGACTGCAAACTACATTGTTTACCCCCTATTCAGGGAGAGGGGGAGGAGTTGTGCTGTATTTTATGAGTTCAACTTTTACTTTAATTTGTGCCGTAATCTTCATGCACTAAATTGCAGATCATAGATACTGTGAGGAAGCACATATTGACTGGAGGACCAAAACGTCTACCTTTCACTGTTCCACCTCTTGTTTTTTCTTCTTTAAAGGTTTGGCTGACCATTTTGATTAGTTGCCTACTTTTATTGTGTATTGTTCTACCTTGTTTGTTGTTAACATCATGATGAATTGATGATGCTGGCAGCAATAGAATAGGTTGGAGATCAAATCACTTTAGCATATTGGCTTAGTTTTGATATTGAGGTTGATTGAAATATTTCCTTGACTTTACTGGATAACAATTGATTGTGATCATAGGTTCAGTAGCATGCTACTAAGGCTTCTGATTTCATGCTAGAATCTTGTATAGATAGTTGATTTTCCATCTAAATGACAACTTCGATAAATGAGGCAACTGGTTTAGTAAGTTGCATGTTTTCATCTTTAGATAAAAATTGAGTTTCTTTTTTCATTTCTGGCTGGCAGGAGTCATATTAGGAGTTCCATTGCTCACTCAGATGAAGTGGCACAATGAGCCACGATATCTAAATTAAGCCAAAATTCTAAGACTATATAATCATTTAGTTCATGCTTTCTTGATACTGTTGTTCCCTGTGTCCGTTCTTTTCTTCATTCAAATTGAAAAATGCCTGCCTGCAATTCTGCTGTTTTTTTCTTTTTTCTTTTCATAAAACCAAATACAAGAATTTATGCACTCTATGTACTTTACTATCTACAGCTGGTCAGACAGTTGCAAGGTCAAGATGAAAATCCTTTTGGAGATGATGCATCAACAACACCAAAGAAAATTTTTCAGCTTTTAAATCAGGTAATGCTTTTTTGTAAAGGACTTAGTTTTTTTAATGGGGATTTCTGTCAGCCTAATTATGTACAACTAATAATTGAATATTTGACACACTCAATCTTGTCTCTTTTCTGTTTTTGGTTTGTGTTAAATCAACGTATTCTTTGAAGATACTGTGCAGTTAGTTGGTTAATTTGTTTGATGATACTTTTGTCTTTACTATCTCAGACCATCGAGACTCTGTCAGGTGTCCTGGCACCAGAATTAGGGTTGCAGTTGTGCTTGCAATGCGCTGAGGTACTGCAATATATTTGGTTCTTAACACATCAAAATGATATTTTGTAACTATATTTGCTGATCTTCTTTTTTCTTTTCTTCCATAAGGCTGCAAATGACTGTGATCTGGAACCAGTTGCATATGAATTTTTCACCCAAGCTTATATTCTATATGAAGAAGAAATCTCTGTAAGTCTTATCATATTACTACTACTAGTTTTGTCACACACCCCCCCGTGCCCCGCTAAAAAAAAATCCCCTTTCTTATCATGGGACTGAGAGTAAGTTCGGAGGACAAATGTTCGCTGTCAAAATTTATTGGTTAGCTATGCTCAATTATGCGTTTGTGTTGTTGTACTAGGATTCCAGAGCACAGATCACAGCTATCCATTTAATAATAGGAACTCTTCAAAGGATGCATGTCTTTGGTGTTGAGAACAGGGATACTTTAACTCACAAGGCCACAGGGGTGATTATTGAGTTCCATTATTTACATAGTGCTTATGTATATTTTTCTGCTAGATCCTAATATGGTGCCTTTTCATTGGACAGTATTCAGCAAAGCTTTTAAAGAAGCCAGATCAATGCAGAGCTGTGTATGCATGCTCACATCTGTTTTGGATTGATGATCATGATAACATGAAAGATGGAGAGAGGTGTGTTTCTATTGATAGGACATCTAGGAGATCTCATACTTTTGAGGAATGCGTTTCTTTGTGTTGTTATGCTCTTAAGGTTGTTTAGGGCTTTTCCCAGTTGCTGTTTAGTTGAACAGAAGTAGTTTAGGTGAATTATATTTGTCTATGTTCGTAATAATCCTATGCAATACATATGTATTTGGAGGAGGAGAGTAAGAACGATTTTAACCAGTGCTGATATCCCTCAAGGGAGTGAACATATTTATTCACTGACTCTGTAGAACATGGTGATAAGTTGGGAATGCCGAGGAAAAAAGAAAGAAAGAGGAGATGTTGGATACGTCTCGTAAAACTGGAAAAGGAATATGGGAATTTATTTCTGAATTTATCTTATTGTGATTCTTACTGATTTTATTGTTATATTCATCATTATTTTGAACCAGAGTCCTATTATGTCTGAAGCGAGCTTTAAGAATTGCAAATGCCGCACAACAAATGGCAAATGCAGCACGAGGTAGCACTGGATCAGTAATGCTCTTCATTGAGATATTGAACAAGTAAGATTAGCATCCATAATCTTAAGTCAGCATTGTTTTTCTTTGCTTCTCAACAGTATAAAATGTAATAATGATGCCGTGTTTGTTTTTGCAAGGTATCTTTATTTCTTTGAGAAGGGGAACCCACAAGTCAACGTTGCTGCTATCCAGGGCCTAATTGAGTTAATTATGAATGAAATGCAAAGTGACACCACAACTGCAGATCCAGCAGCGGATGCTTTCTTAGCCAGTACTGTGCGATATATACAGTTCCAGAAACAAAAAGGCGGCACAGTAGGTGAGAAGTATGAACCCATCAAGGTTTGACATGCTGGATGACTGATACCCTTGGTCTTGTCAAGACATTGGAGCAATTTGTTCTTGGGCTGGTCCAGCAACTGTTTACAATTGTCTTTTGGTTTTCAACTGAAGAACCACAAGTTTGTGTGTTCCTGATATGTGCTGACAGCAAAAAATACTCGGTCACTTGAGTTAGGAGTCCGATTCACTATGTAACTAATGAGACTAAGATACTGTTGAACTTTGCTGGAACTTTTTTTCCCAACTTCCCATCAGTTAAGTAAATTTAGTTGTAGTACAGTTGCTAGATTTAAATTCTTCAAGTTTTAGACTAAGGTTTACACGGAATTGTGGATTTCTAGCGTCTATAGGCAGACAATTACTGTCGTCTATTTTTATTTTTTTAATAGAAATCAGGTACATATTGAGGAGTGTTTCTTTCTTTGCTTTGTTCGTATTAGGATGGGTTATTGTTGAAAGTACCCGTTGTTTTGGATAGGCGGGAATGGAATGTTTTTTTGGGTGATTTGTTGATGTAACGTTACCTTGTCATCTTGAAAATTCCAATATTTATCTTTTTTATTAATAATTTCAAGGTTTAAATTCTGTAAATAAGTGTGGGGATCATTAAAGATGGTTATATATGTACTTTCAGGTATAAGATGATATAAGAAAATGAGGAATTCAGCTGAAGACGCATGATGAACACGTTGGGTAGAGAGGAGAGGCAGTAAAATTGGCGTTTAGGAAGAGTACCGTAACTGAATAAGTTCATAAAAAATGGGTCAACGGATTTTTGAAAGGGGTAAAACATGATTAGAAATTTAGTATTAGTATATTTTGTTTAATTTAGTATTAATATTTTGCCTCGTTTTGCTTTTGCTTCATATTTTTGTTTAGCAAGTTTCTAATAGTAATTAAGAAATTATTGTATACTCGTATGTCATGCTTTGGGGGGAAAAAAAACCATCAACAAATCGAGTCTCATTTGTAATTGGCTCAGTTCAAACTATAGAAGTAGAAATCTTACTTCCTACCCTAGTTTAAATAAAGTTTTTGTGCAATGCAAATAGGCACTCAGGAGAAATGTTTGGTATAGGAATTTTTTATTTTTTTTATTTTTTTATTTATGAGAATATGTTGGGATAGTGAATTTCTCAATAATGTTATTAAAAGACTATTTGGTAGATCAAAATATTCTCAGGAATGTTGGTTTATGTTTCCTGATTCTATGTTTGATTGATTATCAATGATTTTTGGAAATGTGGCTAATTTTATAGAATTAGTCTTTGAAAAAATACGAAATTGGAGATAAAACCCAAAACGAGGCATCATGAAAGGGAAAAGAGGAATCTACTATTTTGTGAAGCACAGAATATCACAACTAGGGCTTTAACAAGAGACAATATTTTAGTCAAATAAATATTAAAATAGGATTATGTAAAAAAAATTCCATCAAGTGGGAATCCAAGAATACCACCCACCTGATGGTATTATTTCATGGGAATTTTGTTCATAAATTTAATTCCCATAATTTCATTTTTTCAGAATTTTTTTTTAAATCCTTATATTAAATATGAATAACTAGAATTTTCAATGTGAATTTTCTAGCAATCAAAAATTTATCCCTCTAACAAATGACATTGAACCAAACAAAAAAGCATTACTATACAATTACGGATTACCTTGTAATTAATTGGGTGGATGGAAAAATCACGAGGCTTGACTCAATCAGCAAATTGTCTTACGAAACTTGACTTGCGATGATTCGCCACTATTGCTACTCACGGCAAGTGCACCGATCGTACAAGTAAAAATTTATCCCTCTAACAAATGACATTGAACCAAACAAAAAAGCATTACTATACAATTACGGATTACCTTGTAATTAATTGGGTGGATGGATATTTATTAAAAAAAAAAAATTGGGTGGATGGAAAAATCACGAGGCTTGACTCAATCAGCAAATTGTCTTACGAAACTTGACTTGCGATGATTCGCCACTATTGCTACTCACGGCAAGTGCACCGATCGTACAAGTAATAAAGTGTTCGTATAAGAGATCGTTCCCACGAGGATTGTATATCAATCACCAATTCACTATTACAACCTTAGTTGAAATATCAAAGTTGTATTTGGAAACAGGATTTGAATTGAAAGATTAAGATATTAACTATTAAACTAATTACTCGCAAGAATTAAAGACAAGAAAGTAAAGATTTGAATAAACTAATAAAATAAAAACGTAGCTACGGTTTCGATTTCCTTCAATCTCTTTATTACGTTTGAATTCCTTCTTTACGTTAATCGTCCTTAGTATTAATCTAATCAATTCTTTCGCATGTGATTAGAGCTCAATCCCTTGTTACCCTAAAACCTTTACAATCTTGCAAGAATCTTAGTTCCCCGGTTATTCCCCAAGAATGCAAGTATTAAGTCCAACGCAAACTCTATGTCTATCCCCAGAATCATAAAATTTACGATGAAATTATCAGATATAGGTCACACACCAACATTCATATTGTCATGCATTTACCTAAGATCGATATATAAGATTCAAGCTTATATAAAGCATTAAAAACAGATAACTTCATTCATGATAAAAAGGAAAATTAACATAACGAATTGTTCAAAGCATAATAAATCGATTAAATTCCATCTAACCTTAACTACTTAAAGATTTAGCCGGACATAGCAAAATCAAGAACAAAAGAAATTAAAAAAGCTCCTCCAAACTTCATAGATGATTGGTGAATCTTCAATATCTCCAGTGCAAACTTGATGTTGATCTGTCTCCGCCGCTCACGAACATGAACCGAGTGTTTCTCCGCCTTCCTTCTGCCTCCAAGTGCCCAAGACTCTCTTAGAATGTGTCAAGAATTATTAATTCTGGCCCAAAATATGTTTTTAAGGGTAAAGAATTCGTGCCCTAAGTGGATTCTTCAATTGGGTTTAAGTTGGGTCTTTCGGGGCGCTTAAGCTTGCTGTGGGACGCTTAAGCTTGCTGATGAGAGCTTAAGCCTGAATTCGGGGGCTCAAGCTTCCTGGGACAATAGTGCAGGTCTGTCTGAGGGCACTTAAGCCTGAATTTGGGCGCTTAAGCGCCCTCATCAAAGAGGAATTTTTAACTGTAGCGAGCTTAAGCCTGAATTTGGGGGCTTAAGCTTCCTCAGGCAGTGGCTATTTTCTTATTTAGGAGGCTTTAGCTTCGAAATGGTAGCTTAAGCCCCCTCTCTAACAACTTGATAATCTTGATATGATCTTCAAATCTTCTTGTTTTGATCTCCATCTATCATATCTTCAATTTTTCCCTCCTTTTATCTTCAAACCCCTTCAAAATAGCAAATGTATATCATTTAATTCATAATTCAAAAGTTCATGATTATCATATTAAAACTCTAATTTTTGACTGGTTCAACTTGATAATTTATATTAATTTAGTCTATAAAACAAGATAAACTAAAGATTTATCAACCACCCATTAAAAACACCTTATACTTAAGTTCTCGTCAACGCTCAAATATAGACGAGTACTTCAACAAAAAATGTAAAATAACTTCTCATCCTTAAAAAAATTAATAAATTAAGTAGACACAAAAAAAAAATAATAATAATTTTTCGTAATTTTACATTTTTTGAAAATCTTGGGATTTGCTATGGAGGTAACATAAATAGGGGAGGATTATATTTACAAACTTTTTGTTTACAAAATCTTACAAACTATACTATATACTCCCAGGAGAACACTAGCTTACACGATGTTCTTCCGAAAATACATAGTGTAATTTGCAAAAAAAAAAATTAAACGGATCCTTTCCCGTGTGAATATAACAAGGGAAAAATGTTTATCATTTTAAATGACACAACTTATATCGTTTCACTCTCATAAAGAAGACCTTTATTTTTTTTGTCAACTCTCTCTCCTCCTTTATCTATCTCTTTCTCTCTATTAAAATGAGACAACTTTACCTCCTTTAAAATGACACACACTTTACCCATATAACAAATAGTGCAGAAATAATGCGTACCCGCCCCTGCATTCAACCAAAACGATACAAAATAATGCGAGGAAACAAATAAACTGCTCCAGACTTAACCGGTTTATCCACCAAATGACAACTATGAAACAACTATAAACCTGAGCACACAGCCAAAACTTGTATCGAAATACAAATAATATATATATTTATATCTTCAAGCAAACCAGGTCGTTATCCTAACTTGGGATATTCCAGTAATCCAGTCTATTAATACATAAATCAAAACGGAAGTTATGAGAAAAGGTGGGAACCATGAAATGCAAATTTGACTATTAAAGTTGACAATGATTCAAAGAAAGCAAAGCATTAAACCAGCTTATGCTTCAAGATCTAGAGTATTTGTCTGGCGAACACCCAGATAGACAACTTCTTCAATAGCAAAGAAATGATGAAAAGGAAGGAGAGGGGAATACAGGTAGAACAAAGGGCAGTCAAATGTTTACACCTAGTGAATCACAATATTGAACAGGCTTTTTGTGCTTTACTCTTCTTTTTCTTCTGCTTGGGTGGTTGAAGGACAACTCTTATGGCTGCATCAAAGACTGCTTTCACGTTCTGAAATAAATGGCAGATATAAATTCAAACTACATAACGATTTAACCATTGTAAATTAAAAAAAAATCAGAAATACATTTAGCTATGTACCTCCTGTGTTTTTGAACTGCATTCAATGTAAAAGGGTGCATTAATCAGCTTCCTAAGCTCTTCACCCTTTAAGGGGATGCACATATCAGAATCAATTTATTAAATAACTAAATGAGATTGCAGAGCACCAGAAGCAGTATTCACCTGAGCTGTGGTAATGGGCACGGCACCAGGATGGTCTATGCAGAACTGCTTATCATCCCGAAGGTCTATCTCATTACAAATTACAAAACGATAAGGAACTATCTCTTAATCGAGAAAAGCATCAATACAATAGGCATGGTTCAGGAAACTAACACACCATTTGTACCCTCAATAGAACAAAACAGGCCACGAATCTCATAGGGAGATTATTTGAAAATATAAATACATATACAGAGACAGAGGTAGCCTATCTACAAATACAATGCATGAATAAAACTAACAAAGAACCAGAGATTTCAAAACATTGACCATAACCGCAGTATCAGATACATTGGAAAAACAATGGAGATGAAAAACTAAATGAAAAAAGAAAATAAAATGCGCCAGAAATCCAATCCCATCTAGCAAACAAAATAAACTCATTTAATAGTTCATCACTCAGAAAATGGAAATTCCCAAATATGTCGTATCTAAGGTGAACATTTATTGATCGTGAAATCCATGGAGTTAAGTTTATATATGATTTCATCATAACACTAACCGCTGATAATAACATAATAAATATGCTGGAAGGAAGCATCTAAAGAATGCATGATATCACGATATCAGTATCACATAAGGCAGCAATAAGCTTACCAAGCTTTGTGCCAACTAGAATTATGGGGACACCAGGTGCATAATGCTTCAACTCTGGAATCCACTGAAAACGAAATCAAATCAGCATATAAGCGATTTATGAGCATGTTTTTTTATAAATTATTTTACTAACATATAACACAATCATTATAGTTCATTACAGGTCATACAGAAACCTTGCATTATTTTCAAAGGAGATAATGCAGAAATACATCTAAAAGACAAGGAACACCACATTAAAGGGGGATAAGAACCTTTTTGGAGACATTTTCATAACTGGCCTTGCTTATGAGAGAGAAAGCAAGTATGAAAACATCGGCACCACGGTAACTCAAAGGTCTTAATCTATTATAATCCTCTTGTCCTGTTCCACAAATAACAAAATAAATCCAGAAAGAACTTCCTACATCATAGAGTTTACAGAAATAGAAATATAAATATGCAATATTACCAGCAGTATCCCACAAACCCAGATTAACAATGCTTCCATTGACAACCACATTTGCGCTGAAATTGTCAAAAACAGTTGGCACGTAATCCTGTTTCCAAGCAACGAGCAGCGTGAAAAAAAAAATTGATGATCGCCACTCTTTTCCAGCAAATACACAAATACGACTCTTTCAGATTGTTAACCCAAGTGTACAATTGCAAAATCCAATGACTGCTCAGAGGATAAATTCAGAAACGAAATCTCATTATATCCCTCATTTTCAACTTTAAATTAACACTCAATACATCTTCTAAATTAATTTTCATAATTTACGTAATTTTTTGCCTTATGAAGCATCTTCCATTACATTCCCAAATGGAGATGATATGCAACTGAATTTCATATTTGCGAAATTTAATCATCACCCCAACTCCCCGAATCAAAATTTTGATTTCAAAAGGGGAATGTTGAAAAAACAGAAACATAAGAGAAAGGAGAAAGAACTCACAGTGGGGAAGGTGTTGCTGGTGTAGGAAATTAGCAAGCATGTTTTGCCCACAGCTCCATCCCCAACAGTGACGCACTTAATGAACCTAGAAGCGCTCATCTTTTCACGAGGAAAAAAAAAAAAAAAAAAACGAAAGCCGCAGATCTTCACCTGAGGGTCCAATCACACACCCTCTCCAACTTCTTCTCCTCCTCCTCCTCCACCTCCAGCTGCTTCCGCTTCAATTACACATCTGTGCGAAGCAAAACCGAAATCCACACAAAAGAAGAAGAAGCTTCCATGAATGAAAAAAGAAGAAGAAAAACCAACACGAAAAAGAAAATGCCGAGACGAACGAACGAACTCGAACCCTAATTGCGAGAATGCAGAAAGAGATTGTTAGGGAAAATGGGGAATTTCTGCGAGAAAAAGAAATAAAAGTAGAAGAAATGAGGAAACCCTAACCCTTTGGGAGGAGATGGCATTAAGCGTAACGTGATGAAGATGGAGAAGAGAGAGATAGAGAGAGAAAGACGAAACCTTTTAGCCCGCGAGATTTTGCCGTTGAAACGTTCATTCACCCAAAACAAAACAATCTTGCCAACAAATATTATTGTTATTACCTTCGTTTTTTTTTAATTCTTTTTTTCTTCCTTTTTTTGCCATTTTAACTTGACGTGTTAATAGCCCAAAAATTCGGATCTGACTCACTTAATTCATGGTCACCAGTGGTTTCCCATTTATTTTATTTTATTTTTATGTTTTCTTTTTATCTTTATTACATGTTAAAATTCATTGCATTTTAACGGAAAATGGGGGGAAATGTCCAATGAAAGAATATTTTCTCATTTTAAAAAGTATCACTAATTAATATTTTAAACATGACAAAGAAAATATAAATTTATTTCCAGGTGTTAAATAACATTTCTTTTATATGAGTTTATCATCTATAATTTAACATGACCAGAAAAAATTTCCTACACTCACAACATTTTGTGAGACCCGCAACAAAAAAAAATCTCGGCACGTAAATGAATCTCTATAACATAACACAAACATTTTTCCTACAACATAACTTTTATAAAATCTTATATGTACATTAATAGAGGAGGGATATTCTTACTACCAAAATTTTTTACTACAACTTACTACCTATCTAATCACCATTGGATTAGCATTTTTTCTTTTTTTAAAAAACTTTTTAATATTTTCTTAGTGATTAGATAGGTAGTAAGTTAGCCTACGCAATTATGCCACCGCTTCCCATACCGTCACTTACCTTGTCAGTTCTCATGTTCGTATCAGAATTGTTTCAAAATATTATCTTTTGAATAATGAAAATATAAAGATTATGTTGTACGAACATAAAATCAATTTTTCGTACTCATTTCGATTTCTTTTCTTTTTTTTCTAAAACATGGGGCTTACTGTTTTTGTGTCTGAACAATTTTGCACCTTTTTCATGTAACTGTAACACGATGGAATCAAAATCCATTGAATAAAGTGTATAACTTTGTCTAAATAAAAATTAAGAAACGCATGAGAGTCACTAACTGAACTCTCAATTTTAATTTGATTTGGTGTTGAGTTTGTTGCGAAATGGGGTTGCCAAAGATGGATTGGCCCCTGACCAGTGACCCCGTTTGGAAAAAGGTGTGGAAATGGAGTGGCCCTTACAGAATGAGAAGCTTTGTTTGGCAAGTCCTTCATGGACGTATTCTAACCAAAGAAACTACGTCTAAGTGTGGTGCTTCCACTTGCTGGCGGCAGTAGCGGATCCATGAAATTAAGTAAATTAACGAAGGGTGGGCATTCAATACTTCAATACGTTTCCAACTTCTCATTAAGTTGAGGTTTGAGAGGAACTTCTCATTACGTTGAGGTTTGAGAGGAAATGAAGAAGATAGTATGGAATAGAGTTCCTGGTGTTTGGTTTGTACTATCAAGATAGAGGAGAGAGAAAAACTCACGGAAAAATAAAATAAAAAGAAAAAAATTAAAGGGATAAGATATCGTCATAACCAATTAGGGTTACTACCGATCAATTTCTCCGCTAGATTTTTTATGTTGATTCAACGATTATATTTATTTTCATCTTTATATGGTTATTATTCCCCATATTTAATATTTTATTTTTTTGACGTGAAATACTTTATATTTATTTTCACCTTTATATGGTTATGATTTTTCATATTTAATACTTTTACATATAAAGATAGAAATAAATATAACCGTTGGATCAACATAATTGATCTAACGGTGAAATTGATTGGTAGTAATATTGATATTATCCCTAATTGATTGTTAGAATATCCTACCTAAAAATTAAATTGGAAAAACTTAAGTTTTAAAAGACAAATATTTTTGTATTTTTGCATCATATTTCAAGGGTGGGCATTTGGCCCCTTGTCCACAACCCAGATCCGCCTCTGGTGCCGTGTGTGCTCTGGAGAGGTGGAGAACAGTATGCATGTTCTGAGAGATTGTAGCAAAGCTAAAAAGACTTGGGAATCCTGGATGTATGGAAGTAATGTTGAGGACTTCTTCACGCTCAATAGCAAGGAGTGGCTTGTCAAAAATCTATCGGGTGGCTGGAAGCACCAGTAGGCTTTGGACTGGATTGATATTTTCATAACCGCAATTTGGTACCTTCGACTTGGAGGAACAAGGAGGTGCATGACTCATCATTCTCTAGACCCTTAGGCTTTGTTTGGGAGTTGGCTTTTGGAGGGGAAGGAAAGGGAGGGGAGGGGTTTAGTAAGCCCTTCCCTTGTTTGAGAGTTTAAAAAAATGGGGGAAGGGAATTGGGGAATTTTGATAAACCCTCCAAAATCCTCCTTCTTCTTAAAATTAAAGTTCCCCCAATTTGGGGGGTTTAAGGGGAAAATATTAAAAATTACTTATCTACCCTTAGCATTAAGATATGAAAACTACATAAATAAGAATCATTAAAATATAATAATTATATTAATTTTTTAAAAAGGGTAAAATGATAAAAATATCTCATTGATCCTCCATTTTCCTCCCTTACCATTTTTTTAACTCCCAAACAAGGGGAGGGAATACCCTCCAATTTCCTTCCTTCCCTTCCCCTCCCTCCCCCTTGGATCCCCTTCCTTCCCCTCCCCTCCAAACTCCCAAACAAAGCCTTAAATGCAATTCCGGTAATTTCTATATTTTTATGTGATATTGTGGTTGCTAGGGAGAGTAAGATTGATCATGCTGCTTTACAAGATAATTCCGAAACTGAGGAGTGGCAAAGGTTATTGTAGAGAGTGATTCTGCATTAGCCATAGAGTCGCTCAATAATAGTAATAATACCAAGGATAGTATGGGACCAACTCCTCATATTGAGAGCTATATAAAGCTATGGTGTTCTAAGGAGTGGGAAGTCAAATTACAACATGTCAGTAGGAAAAGGAATGGGTGCGCAGATCTTTTGGCCAAATTTCCTTGCAACTCAGCTGAGGAGCTGAAGATCCACCATGAGAGTCCCCCTATCTTGGGGGAGAGTGACCATTTTATCACGTTTGGACAAAAAAAAATTATCAGACTGTCACACGAATAGTAAATTTTGACAAAATGCCACGCGGCATAATTCGTTACATAGTGTAGCGAAATATGCATGCAAGTAATTCGCTACACAGTGTAGTTAAATATGCCACGTCAGAACCAAAAAGTGTCATGTGTCAAAATTGTTGAAATTCGCTAACCTATGTAGCGAATTTCAATAATTTTGAACATGACATTTTTTAGTTCGGAGCATCCTGACGTGACATATTTTGCTACACTGTGTAGCGAATTACTTGCATATATAATTTGCTACACTATGTAGCGAATTATGCCGCATGACATTTTGATAAAGTTTACTATTAGTGTGGCAGTCTAGTAATCTTTTTGTCCAATCATCACACTTTGGTCGGTGTCTCTATCTTGGGTGTATGGTGGCCTCCGAGGCTGGCAATTTCTTGTTCTAGTTTTTCTTTTGGGCTTCGGCCCCATTTCGTATTAAAAATAAAAATGATGGATTTCTGTGCTAAATGGCGTTGCATGGGGGCTATTGCACATCTATCTTTTGCTTTGCTGGTTTTTTAAGAGAAAAAATAATTTTATAATAAAGGGGGAAAAAAGACCGTTTTCACGTATAGAGGTGTGAATTTTTTAAGTATCTGGTTTGGTTGGGAGAACGCAATTGGTGTCTTTTAGGGGTGGTACACGAGCCAGGGACCTTTGGCTCGGCTCGTAAAGACCTGAGCTCGTTTAATAAAAGCTCGTGTTAGAATCAGGTTTAGACTTGTATAAAAGCTCATTTAATAAAAAGGCCCCAGGCTCTAATTCAGAAACTCAGCCTTAGAGCCTCCCAGGCTAGCCTAGTATATAAATATTTATTTATATTTTTTATACTACTTGTAATAACTTTCTCTCTCATCAGTTTATTTTACCTCATTTTATTGGTTTAACAGATTTTTTGAATGATTTTGTTCTATATTATGCTATTTGGATATATATTGAATTTATGTATATTTATGGAATTATTAGTGTTATTCTATATTATCCTTCATCCTCCTTCACACAAACAAACCCACAAAAACTCATTCATTCCGGTGTGCACCGCTTGTTTGTGTCAATTTATTTTTTATTTTATTTTTTATTTTTGTTGACACTTTTTTTTATAATGGGCTAAGATAATATAACATGTTATCTACCTTCTCTCAATTTAATTTTTATTTATTTATTGTAGACTTTGTAAATTATTGCATCAAATTGGAAGCTAAGGATTCTATCTGAAAATTGATTTTTTGTGGAATTATGTTCTCTTATTTTATTCTTTAACATGCTAACAGGCTAAGACAGACTTCACACAGGCTTTTATTTTTTGTAAATAAAATAGGCCAAAGGCCAATATTATATTCGTGACAGGTAATAGGCTAAGGCCAGTCAGATACGTTTAAATACAGGTTTGGCCTGTTAAGATCAAAGCTCGGCTCAACTCGGCTCGTTAACACCCCTAGTGCCTTGGTGGATGTAATTATTTTTAAAATTATTTTTTCCCGTTAACCACCCATGTATTATATAAGTTTTGTTGTGATAAATAGTATGTTACTCTTTTATAAATTTCACTAGTTAACTTTTTACTAATAATTGTATTCATTAGTGTTAGAGAGGTCTCTATTTTATATGGTGGCGGTTTATCCTATCATTAAAATGGGAAGAGTGATTTTATAAGAAAGCAACATTTAACTTTTATATTAATGAATTTGGAAAAAATAGATCTGTTTTTGCTTCAGACATATTTTTTGCCATATTTTAACTTAGGAAAAATATTTTCTCACGTCGTAGAATAGTTATTTTCTCCTACTAGTGACTCTTCGATTTTCGTGCAATATTTTATTTTACTTTTTTATTTTTTAATATATGTGGCCCCATATAAGTGTCTACAACATGAGAAAATTTTCTTCTATCGTATGATAAAATCGAAACCCTTTACCTTAACGTCTTAATAGCCCAAAAATTCAGATCTGACTCACTAGAGGGTGTTTGGTACAAGTTTTTCTTTAGATTGATGGGAAAGTATGTGTGGGTATTGAAAAATATCATGTTTGGTACAAGGTTTACAAAAATAATTGTTGTAAACATTGTTGCCCATCTTTTCACATTTGGGTTGAAATTGTAAAGAAATTTACTATTACAAAATACCACTTCCAATGTGGTATTTTGGGATAAATGGACAAGTGAAAAAATGAGATGAACCAAAATGACCTCCTATTTAAAGTCGGTTTGTACACATTTCGTGTTGTTTTCGTAATTTACACCTATTATCCCATCAATATTTTATCTTCAACCAAACATAGACTTAGGAAATTTAATTCAATTTTTTCGGTAATATTTTGGCGTACCAAGCAATTTTTTTTTAACTTTCCTACCAAACTCATTTTTCTACCACATTCCTAGTAATTTGTGTTTCTCTAGTAAAAAAAATTTATCCTCTACCAAACGCCCCTTCAACCGTGAATGGTTTCCCATTTATTTTCTTACGTTTTCTTTCTATCTTTATTACATGTTAAAATTCATTGCATGTTAGCAGAAAATGCGGAAAGATGTCCAATGAAAGAATATTTTCTTACTTTAAAAATTACCAGTAATTAATATTTTAAACATGACAAAAAAAATATAAATTTATTTCCGGGTGTTAAATAACATTTCTTTCAATATTTGTATATTATATAGAGGAAGAATATTGTAACAACCAAGTTATGTTAATATCAATCAATCTCACCGTTAGATCGTTTATGTTGATCCAACAATTATATTTATTTCCATCTTTATATGGTTATGATTCTCCATAATTAAAGTGAAAGCAATAAATATGGGAAATCATAACCATACAAAGGTGAAAATAAATATAAAGTATTAAATTTGTGAAATCATGACCGTATAAAGATGGAAATAAATATAACCGTTGAATCAACATAATCGATCTAATGATGAGATTCATTAGTAGTAACTTAATAGTAACACAACTTAGTTGTTACAATATCCTTCCCCTATTATATATACTAATTATGTCCTCCGAGAATTGATCCGTAACAAAGTTGATAAAAAAGAAGTTGATTTATACTAATGTTTTAAAAATTTATGTAAAACAAACATAAAAATATAAATTAAAAAAACAAAATTAATTCTAGTAAAATATAGAAAAAAGGGGAAGAAAATATATGTTTAAAAAATATTTAAATTATAAAAAAATAGTATAATTTAATAATGTGTTATTTATATATTTATATATGAGTTTAAACCTTATTGTTATTCACCCATTATTTCCATTATAAGGACATCCAAATTTGTCTCTTTATGTTTTTATCTCAATTAGTCTAATCTGCTTCGAATATTAATTCATATCGGGGGTGACTTTCCTAACATTATCTTCTTCATTTCCAGGATTTGAATAAAAAAATTTAATTAAAGGGAAATAAACTACTTCCCATTTGAACAAATAATTATTGGTATAACATCAGAATTTATACTAGACTTCACTTTTCATAAAATTTAAAGAGACATTTTCACAATACTAATTCAAATTTCAAAACTTTTTACTAGATTAAAACAAAATCAAAATATTTCACCAAAATAATACATGGAGACACTTGCGCATTCATGTTGTGCATAGGAGATGAGCGTGACTAGGGTTTAAATAGTGCAAATTGTGTACCCATCATATGCAAAATTTGAATACACAAACTCCACATGCGTCTTGCGGTGCATTTCACGTGACAGACACTCATTTAGCCATGCGCAAGTCGTGCACACTTCATGCGCAACTTGAACGACCCCCCGCACATTTTAATGCATTATTTTGATAAAATCTTTTGATTTTGAATTAATCCAATAAAAAGTATCAAAATTTGTATTAAAAAATAAGGACATTAATTATTTTTCTTTTTCAACATCAATTTTTCTAGTGTTTGGTAGAACATACTGAGCATGTTATGAAACTGGCATAAGATGTAAACTAGAGCAATCATCATTGATTAATTAAGGATGTCTGTTAAATAGGAAATGTCAACCAATACAATTTATATTTACCATTGTAATTGATAATTGACATGAAACTCTGTATTTCCAATTTTTCATGTTTCCTCTGTTAGCCTTCAAATACAACAGTAAGTACAATGTTCGGCTTGAAACTTAATATACAAACAAGAAATCAAGGACTTGAATCATGTCACCTGTGATACAGCAAATCCCCACTCTTTTCTAAATTCTGTTAAGTAACCAAGTCAGATTCTCAAGTCAGTCATTATTCATTACCCTCCTATCAAATATAGCAAGTGTGACTGAAGCATACACTACAAATTTTATTTTCCTAGAAAAAAAAAAAAAGCAGAGAAAACTTGTCAAGCAAACACAATAAAAGCACCAAAGTTTAATTACAACTGAGTAGTGTGGATTCATTAGATATACTCAAAACATTATAAATGTTTGCTCTTCTAGTTCAGAATGCTTGTAAACCATGCACTACCTCATGCAAATGTTCTCAACTCGGAAGCAAACAAAACCTGATTTTAACCATGCACATTATTCTTTACTTCTAAGTATTATTTGGTTTACTTCATTACATTAAATATTCGGTTTATTCCATTACATTCTCTCAATGAAAATGTTTAATAAATAGCTCATTTGTAAACTTCACACTGGACATACAACTGTAACAGCTGGCTTCTGTTTGAACAAAACCAGATCAAATTACTTTTATTTTATTATATTATGATTAAAGGAATCTTCGTAATCTTCATCCCACCAAATTCTCTTAATTATTACTTCGAGCAAGAGATTTATTTTGAACTCCACGCTTGTTGACACTGCAATGTCAACGTCACCATCCGCGCTGCTTAATTGTAGCTAGAAGACATAATGAAAAACTCAGATATCAATTGATACGAACATTACCCTTAGGAGGAGGCGTTTGGTACGGAGATTATATTTGTTTTCCTTGGAAAGCTAGGTATGGAAATTTGAAAGTCCACATTTGGTAGCGCAAAACAATGCACTTTTCTTGGAATCAATTTTGCCTGTTTTATGTAGTTATGCATAAAAACTGGTCTGGAGAAAAAGAAAAGATTTCCGTCGATGGGCTGGTATAATGGTTTGTGTGGAAAGTAAAAAAAAGTACCACAATGTTGTGGATGATAATAACCCTTTAAAAAGTGCTTTATTCGTCGATTATGCTTTTTGGTGTACTATCCGTAAACAAAAAGTACCATAACTTCGCCCAATATTTAATGTTGAATATAATATATATAATATAGAAAAGTAAAGGAGAGATTATTTTCGTAAAATAACCTCACATTTCCACTAATATTTCACAATCAACCAAACACACACTCAGTAAAATAAATCACAACATTCCGAGAAAATTTGACCATACCAAACAACTTTTTAATAACATTCCAGCAAAATATATTTCCTATTACATTCCAATAATTTATTGTTCCCAGGTAAATAAAAATTTCTCTTCTACCAATCGTCCCCTTAAAGCTAACCCATGAGGTAAGGGAGCTGAGAATCCATATAAATCCCACATTAGAACCTTATATTTCCAATGCAGGACTCTAAGTCCTGCCAGAACCTTGGAGTAATCGTAACAGTGGCATTCAAAGTACAAAGGAAAAATACAATCGAGGTTATCTCAACATACAAGCACTTGCTAAAAAGTAAAAAGAATTGGATAAAGCTGCACTAGAAACATGGAGCCCAAAGATCAGGATTTACAAAATGCATGAAGCGTATCGTCTAGGGCCTTTCTGTCATAATCCCCTGTGAAAACGCAATTGCCTAGAGGGCCCTTTAGAAGGATAAGCCTTAGCAACCCATCAGCGACCTTCTTATCAACCTGATATTCCAAAATAAATAAACTGTTAGTCATATTAAAACAAGGGTGTTATTAATCTCATGTTTTGTTAAGGAAAATGTATCTTCTTTAACATAAGAAAATATTTTCCCTTAAAAACAAATTGAGCATTAAAAGAGTATTGAAGCATCAACCCTTACCGCCATAACAGATTTAAACATGTCCACAGTCATGGTTTCTGGAGGCGCAACAGGTAACTTAGCCAGCTTTAAAATGTCTCCAACTCGCTTCACAATAGAATCATCAATCCAACCAAGGCGATATGACATATCAACAGCCATTACCTGTGTACGTCCGTATACAGATTCCCTCAATATAGATACAGTATTAAAAGAAAGACACTCACAAGGGAAAAAGTGGACAAGATAAATATACAAGTATAGGTATAATTCATGGTCGTATTCAAAGAAATATATACCATGCCAGCTGCAACAGCCTCTCCGTGAAGCCACTGCCCATAGCCAACCCCAGTTTCTATTGCCTAAAATAAGTGCCACAGGAAAGAGTTAAAATCACAGATTACTAATAGAGAAAATGCAGAAACATTTTTTTCAATAGTTGGATGACACAACTCGCAAAGAAAACAGACACACATTCTTAGATTTTTAACAATTATATTTTAAAAGCTACAATATGTAAATAATCTGGGAAATTATGTGGGCTGAAGATTTCGTGATGTCATTAGAATAACACACAGCAATATAGCATGAAAGGGGCTAGATGATTAATCAATCTAACATATGATGCTACCTTTCACTGCAAAAAAAAAGCCACAAAAAAATGAAATGCATGTTTTCTTAACACTATTGGTGTTCTATCCTCCGTAGAAACTTAAATTCTGTATTTGAAATAATTGGACCTAGTGATTTGGAACATGCTAAGATAAGCTTGTTGCACACTATCTTAGCTAATAAATTTTTCTCAAACAATCATGTCTCCATTGACTTAAATTCTTTTTTCATTATATTTAAAATTTTATACTTGTTCACGAGTACATAAACCTAACGAAGATCTTCACAGTGCAGATTTGGTATTTTTGCAAACTAAAGTAATTAAATAACCAGTGAAAGACAGTCACTCACATGACCAAATGTATGACCCAAGTTCAATGTTGCCCTCAGTCCACTTTCCTTCTCATCCAAGGACACAACCTCAGCCTTGTTTTCACAAGATCGCTTTATAGCATATGCCAGTGCACTTGGATCTCTGTAGTGGATGACACTAAATTGTAAAAACTAGAAGAGTAGAAGAGCATTATGAAAGCAATTGCACAATATTCTGATAAAAATGAATAGACCAACAAGAAAGTATGTGGCATTAATAAGCTATGATGCATGCATACTACAAAATGGTGGCGCAACCATGTCCGATACAGATACTCGTATAATACACCTGCATTTGGTGTGTCATTTTTTTTTTTTGGGAATCTGTCGCCCTCAAAGTACTTGCCAACTTCAAAATTATTACATAGGGAATTGAGACAAGGAGAACACATGGAACATGAGTTGAGAAAGGATAATCACATGTAGATAAATTTGACTTTGATTTAAATATATAAATACACATAATTTTTTTTATACAGACGTACCAGTATCTTTAAGTTTTTAAAAAACTATTATATATGCATATTGTATGATCCTCATATCTATATTCACGCAACTAGCTAATAAGTAATGAGAAGTCATAAAGCTCAATGTTGAGATACTTTTTCAAGCTTTATCATACTCAATTAAATTTTACCTTGCCATCAATGTCTGCATATTTTTCTCTTGCCACTCAAAAAATTCTGCATCCCTGATGAGCCCATACTTTATAACCTCTGCAAGCCCTGATGCAAGTTCCCTATCGGGTAATGTATTCAATGTGTCCGTGTCTATAAGCACACACTGAGGTTGGTAAAAAGCACCAATTAGGTTTTTCCCAAGGTCATGGTTTATCCCAGTTTTGCCACCAACTGAAGAATCAACCTGGGAACATAATCAAGATCCAATGAATGAGAAAAAGGATAATGTTAGTGACAGAGACTAAACTGATTGACATTTATCATGAGAAGAAATTTAGAATAGAGCAGCGAAAGACCTGTGCCATAACAGTGGTAGGAATCTGAATAAAATTAACACCACGTAGGAAGGAAGCAGCAGCATAGCCACACATGTCGCCGATCACACCTCCTCCAAGAGCAACAAATGTACACCGCCGGTCCAATCGCGACTTGATGGCCTTGTCAAAGATTTTCTTAAGAGTATCCTATCAGTTGAACATGCAACCACTTTTTATGCAATCGCCAATAGTGCCAAAAAACATGACAGTCAATTCAAACACGAAAGACCTACCAAGTCCTTGTACTGCTCCCCGTCAGGTAAAATTACACTCTCGACAGAAACATTTGGGTTTCCCCTTGTTAAAGCATCAACAACTGTGTCTAGATACAGTGGTGCAACCGTTTTATTAGTGACAACAAGGACTCTCTTTCCATGGACATGCCTATCATTAAGAACGGAGCATTTTAGAATAATACAAACATAAAATAAAATCCTCTTATTATTGTTACAACTTGGAAGTTGGAACTATCAACCATTATTCAGGTTATAAGTAAATGAAAAAATGGTAATATTGGTTCTTTACATCTTATTAGCTTATAAACTGATTGATAAGAGGATTGTTTTTGTTTTCTCCCAAATTCTGGTCCGTTGTTACAACTTGGAAGTTGGAACTATCAACCATTATTCAGGTTATAAGTAAATGAAAAAATGGTAATAATTACAGAATCTGGAAGTATACTAGACAAAAAATAAAAAAATATGAACTTAAAATTCAATTGATCAACGATTGTTACCTCTGAAGAAACTCGGGTTTATGAAGCAACCCGGATCCGATATAAATGGGATAGCTACGATTGCCCAAATCGACGTCGACAATGGTGGGAAGCCCAGGTTCGGTTTTTGCTGCAAAGGGATCCATAACTTGAGATGAAGTAGCGCGTATGGTTGACCTCGGTGCTGAACACGCGCTAGAAACAGAAGCCCACTTGGAGTTGAAGTGAAAATGGTTCTTAGGAGAGGAAAATAAAGAGTGGGTATGCAACAATTTAGGTTTTTGAGGAGAAGAGGGGTAATTGGGTTTTTGGTTTACTTGTTTGGTGGAGAGAGAAAGAGAGAAATGGGTGGGCGCGGAAGCCATTGGAGAATTCAGGAATGAAATGAGAGAAACTGAAATCAATGTGAGGTTATGGTTTGGTGGTTGGTGAGTGAATAAGGTAACAATAACAAAAACATGGTGTGCTTTTCTCAACAGAAGACGATGACTGAGAGGTGGGGTTAGGTGAGGACCTGAAATGGTGCTGTTGGTCGCTAAATCATGGTCTGTTTATTTATTTATTTACGGATATTATTACTATCAAAATTTTCTATTACTAATTCATTATTTATTTAGTTATTATTGGATCAATATTTTTTCTTTTTCTAAAAACATTTTAGCATTCTCTCTGATTCAACGTTGAGTAGAGAGATAATAAGTCATTAGTAAAAAAATTTAATAAAAAATTAATAATAAAAAATTTTAATAATATTAATATCATCATCTTATTTACGATAGGATATTAACTATCGTAATTTAACAGTTTGATTTTATGACAACCCACAGTTGTTATTTTCAGAAATTAATTTTATTAATTAATTATTAATTCATAATAAATAATAGACAAATAATAATATCTTATCCTATTATTTATTTGATTTTTTGATATTCAACATGTAATGGACGTGATCCATGAGTCCATATCCTAACAAACTACTCCAATAAATAGGTGTTTTTGGTAGAAGAGTTTTATTTTGTTGGGTGGGAAAGTTCATATGAGATTCAAAGGAGATCATATTTGTTAGGGATTTTCAAAAAAATCGTATAGGTTCTAATTTATATAGGAATGTGATATTGTGTGTATAATTTTATCCCGATTATCACTTGAGAATAACAATCACATGGTGATATTTTGATTTAGTTGGGAAACAAAAAAATTGGAGAGTAAAAATTTGGACACAAATATCCCTGACATAACATGCAAAAATTTGATAAGCAAGGATTATTTTCGTAATTTCAACCTTTTTTCAGGAATATTTTATCTTTAACCAATTAAACCAATTTTTTTAATAATATTTCGACCTTTTAAATAATTTTTTTAAAACTTTGTTTTAAAATTTACTTCCCTACCATATTTTCAATAATTATGATTTACTGGTAAAAAAAAAATTCCAACGCCCCGAAAGAGTCTAACAAGCAGGAGAAATAGATGGGATTCTAATGCTAATGCCCAGATAAGCAATCGTAACTACATGAAAACAAGGGATTGTCTATTCATCTTGCAAGAGAGATAAGCAATCATTAAAAAAGAAAGAAAAAAAAGAGAGAAAATAATAACACAATTATCGAAGTGTCTATGATATAAGGTAATAGTCTCCTGTTACAGGAGACTATTATTTCCCTTAAAACAAACAAGGCCAAGCCCAAACAAGTAAATAAAAGGTGAAGACATCATGCAAGGACTTTTGGCTCATCTTTATTATTATAAGTTGTGCACACACCAACATTCTAGCTGGCAAAGTGGACTGCCGATCCCGTCGTCAATCCATCAGAAAATGAGTCAGTTTATCTTGTTTCACTTTTGAAAGTGAATTAAAAAACTCAGTCTACCCCTTCTTGTTTGGTAGGTTGGGCGGGGTGATCCGCTAATCTGAGCTTATTTTACACTGACTCACTTATGCCTGTCATTAATCCATCAAAAATGAACCCACCCTGTTTTTGAGATGAGTTAAAAAATTCAGCTCATCCCATTTAGCGGATGGGATGGATTGGCTCACCGAATTGAGCCTGTTTTGCCGAGTCTAATTTTAGCTATACCATTTAGCGTTTAGTGCACAATGATGGTCCATGATATTTGTGATATTCATTCATCATCCATTTGGTGAACATTCTCGAACTACCCAGACTGAACCATACAATTTTGTGTTTTAACTGTCCAAACAACTAAACAAGTCTATCTGAAAAAATATAAGTTCGTGAGACATGTTAAAATCTCGATTTATTATTATGATTTTATTTTTTTACAAAAAAAAACTCATCAAAATAATTTTATTAATATTCCAAATGTTTTTTCATTTTTATGATATTTTTTATGTTATGATTTATGTTTTATGATTTTTTATCCCCTTCCGAATTTATATAAAATCTCAATTTTAACTACCCTATGTGGAATAATTATGAAACTACAATTTTCTTAAAGTAAATTCTTATTTTTAATTTTCTACGATGCAAGTATTATTATTTTAGTTCTTGAAAAACAATATCATTAATTTAGTCTTTCAATTATGTAAAATATTATTAAATTAGTTATTCTTTTTGCCAAACTAAAAAAACAAGTGCAAATTAAATAGTTTTCATAATTGGCATGAGATATATTGGATAGCATGAGGATATATTGGGTATCCAATATTGATATCCTATACTGTTAAATTCTAACCCAACATCCCCAATAGGATAAGAAATCAAATATTGGATAGGATAAGATGAGATAATATGATAAGCTAATCATTTTCTATTAACTCACTAAACAAGAGATAAAAATAGAATATAATAAATTATCATATCTTAACTTCTTTATCGTGTAGACCTCTCGTTGATTAAGCAACTGTAAACTGGTTTTCATAATTAGCATTTAACAGCCACGTGACATATTACTTTTTGTGCCTACGATGCTGATTTCATGTTTCTCACCATTCTTAAAATTTGACTCTCATTGGTGATATTCCATTGTACAAGATGTTCGGTACATGTTTGTATCATCTTATTTTTTAGTTTTCTTTTTTTATAGGTGAAATAAATTTTGAGAAATTTTTTTATAATAAAAGATTCTTTTTTATAATAAAGAAAAAATTAATAGCCAAAAGCTATATTTTATAAGCTCTTATATGTTTTTCTTGAATTATAGGTTATTATAATTTTTCTTTGAAATGAAGAGTCATAAACATATAGAGAGAAGAGCTTTTCTTAAAATGTGTATTTTTAAGTAACTTTTAAATTAAAACATTTATATAATCACCAAATAACTTTTAACTTTTTTTAAGTTCTTTTTTTTTTTAGCTTCAACTAAAAAAAATTCTAAATTAAAAAAAATTCTAAATTAAAAAAAATTCAAACATGCTTTTTCGCATTTATTCCTTTGCTTGTGAAGAGTTGAGTTCTCATCGGATGTCAATTGTCAAATGGTCAAAGTAGATGCTTAGAATTAAGTGCATCTTTTTTTTTTTTTCTTGATAAACATTAAGTGCATCTTTTTAATTCTATTTTGAAAAAAAAAATTAAAACAGAAAAAACTAAAAAAAAACTAAAAACTTGTTTAAAGACGTTTGTTTTGTAAAAATTATAACTGCTTATTTTGTAATTTCTAAAATCAAAACTATTAGATAAGGTCTGTTATATAATTATATTCTCTAGAATTGATTTTTAAAACTAAAAAATAATTATAATTTTTAGAGCTATTTTTATAAAGGTGTAGGTTATAGTTAATGCTTTTTTTTTCTTATTATCATATTTTAACCGTTGATTTTCATTGATCTAACGATTATAATATAATGGATCACACTTATTAATTAATTATTAATTTTCAACAAATTATAACAGTTAGATTGACGTAAATCAACTGTTAAGATTTGATAGTAAAAAAAAAAAAAGGTAATAACTATAACTTTTATAAAATATGCCTTATTAAATATGTCTTCTTATTTCACCAATATATATATATATATATATATATATATATATATATATATGTCTTCTTATTTTTTTACTTTGAAAATTAAAAAAATATATTTGAAAACAGAATTCAAATAGGCTATTCATTTGTTTTTATTTTGTATTTTGACTTTTAACTTTAAAAAAAATATAAAAAATACTTATTTCATTAATTATTCTATAAAACAGTTTTAGGAGAAAAAATACAATCAAATTGGCCTATGTTCTCTAAATTTGGAGAACTTTTTATGTTAAAGTAGAAAAAATTGGGATGTGTGAAAATAAGTATAAATGGTCCCTTCTTAGAAATAGAAAAAAATGGGATATGAGTGTAGGGAGATGTTATAGTTATTATCTTTTTTCTTACTATCTCTTACTATCAAATTTTAACCGATGATCTTCGTCAATCTAACGGTTATAATTTATTGGTCAATAAATTATATATGTTAGATTGACGAAAATCCACGATTAAGATTTAATAATAAGAGGTAGTAAGAAAAAAAGATAATAACTATAACCTTGGAAAATAAATATAAAGACAAAGGTAATGTAAAAATATTACTTTTTACTAAAAGGAGCACCGAGTACTCCTGGAGCATTGAAAATATTTCTCTAAATTTGAATCTAAAAATTAAAATTGTTATAATTTTCAAAATTATTTTTGCAAAATCAAAAATCTGTTTTTGAATTTCAAATATCCCATAAATTTCTCTCTTCCTTAGGTGGTGTTTGCTACATAGATATAAGTTTTTCCCCTGGAAAGTTAACATGGCAATAAGTTATTTGGTGCCATGTCAGTAGGATTCTTCATCAATACATTATACACGTGTACAATAAGGGGACGTTTGGATGAGGAGAAAATTTTATGAATAATAGGAAAATGTAATTACTAGAGAAATGGTTGGGATGTGAGTTTGATAGGAAAATGTAAAAAAAGTTGCTTGGTTAGATAAAATCTTGATGAGAAAATTAGATAACTTTTATAAAATCTATGTTTGAGTATAGGTAAAATATAGATGGGAAAAAATTATTTTTACGAAAATAACCCTATTTTATTATTATTATTATTATTTTTTAATCTATGTGTTTTTTACATTTAAATCAACCCCACCTTGAAATGAGCAATAGAGGGTGGGAGGGTACGAGGGTTGCTTGTTTCTGGGATCGGCGTTTATGATGTCGACAGATTGCAACAGAGGGTGGCGGCGGAGATGAGCCAGATCAATGAGGGGCCTGGGATGTTGTTGTATGAGTATAGAAGATCGAAGGTGGCAATGGAGAAGCTCAGAGTAGAATTGGAAAGGAGGGGTTCACAGGGAGGAGTGATGGATTAGGGATAGAGTGGAGAATCTGAGAGGGTGTTTTGGGGTTCTCAGATCTAGGCAGAAAGGTTTAGCCTGTTTTCCAAATAAAATCACCTACCTTTTGTCTTTCTAAGCTATGCAAATTGAAAAAGCAATGCAAATTGGATGGATGAGGATTTTCTTGAACCAAACAAGTGCAAACTGAAATCCTTACTTCATTTGCGTTGGAAAATTTCCAAAAACCATAAACCAAATACCACCTAAGGCGATACAAATTTAAGGACATTGGTTTCATTTCATAATGAATTGATATGAACAAATCAGGAAGGCTAACAAATCAACAAAAAAAAACTACTCGTAATGAAAATGTTACAAAGATTAGAGGTGTTAACGGGTCGGGTCGAACTGAGCTTTGGTCTTAAAGATTAAGTCTGTCTTTAGTCAGCTTGACCAAGCCTATTATCTATTATAAATATAATTATCGGCCTGTGAAAAAAATAAGACAACATAAATTTATCCAAACAAAATATACAATCAATAGCACTAGTAATTCCATAAATATTCATAAAGTCAATGTACATCTAAATAGCATAATATAGAACAAAATCATTCAAAAAGTTTGTTTAACCAATAAAATAGTGTGAAATAAATTGAGGAGAGAGAGGACTACTAAAAGTAGTATAAAAATATAAAATAAAAATTAATATACTAGGCCAGACCGTGCTTTTGAATTGGAGCCTCAGACAATTTTTAATGAACGGGCTTTTATACAAACCTGATTTTAACAACCAATTTTAGACACGTAAGCTTAGGTCTTCACGAGTCGAGCCAAATGCGAGTCGAGCCAAATGCCCTGTTTTGTTATCATCCCAAAACAAACCAATTCACATGAAAAATATTAAATTTAATTGACGATAATTTAAAATATGAATAAATACAATCAATTAAGATTAAATTTAATTAATTCGCACAAAAAAAGATTAAATTAATTGAAGATAATTTAAAGGGAATAATATCTATCATTTTGAAGAATATAAGTTTATATCATTTTAGATCTCAACCATTGATATTTATTCATCAATGATTATAATTTATTGGATCAAATTTTTAATTAATTAATAATAAATTTAGCTCATTAAATTTAATCTAATAGATCATGACCATTAATGGACAAAAATTAAAGTTTATTATATATATATATATATATATATATATATATATATATATATATATATATATATATGTTTTTCCCCTAGTTTAAACTACTCATAACTAAAACTAATCAGCAAAGAGTTTACTTTCCTTCGTTGCCAAACGAGGTCCGTTTTCAAGGACTCTCTGTTCTTCTTCCCTTGTTGTAATCTCATCGAAGGATCAATCGTAATCGAAGAGATCGGTGTTTCTCTTAGGTAAATTTAAATTTACTCTCTTCCCTTTGCTTCAGGGTTTTCCACAAGGTTAAAAAAAAAGTGTAATTGTCTTGAATCAACTTCTTTGAAATGGTGATTCCATCAACATAGAATGCCTGAGTTGAGATGAATCTGCTTCCCCTGATTCTGAATGATATAAAGTTTATGACTTTTCCCTTTCATGCTATTTGGGTTTTATTTGATTTTGGAGGTTTTGGTATGTCCTCCTTGTACCAAAAATCTGTGCCTGCTGTAATGCCCATTTCACCGGTGCAAACAATTCCCTAATTTATTGTGTGTGGGTAGGTTTTGTATTCAGTGCACTTTTTGATTCATCACTGTATGCACGAAGAGTTCTCAACTACATATCAAGATCCCAGGGATTTTCATGGGCTATGACTAGCTTACCTTTAAGCTTATTTTACCTCCATAGTCCATACAAGATGTTTCTTTAGTTGTTGCCTTTAACTATAGATGTAGAAGTACAGTGAGTGGAAATTTTGGCTTTTTGATTAATTTAGGTTTGCTTTTTTGGTGTCAATAAATTTTGTTTAATATTTATCACTGCTTCCTTCAGTTGGAGAATTGATTTGCTGTTTATATTCTTTCGTCTCCTTAGTTGTGGTAAATATCTAGTCTATATTCTTCTTTGAGTTTCGAGCCACCCTAGCTTTTTTTTTTTCTTTCTTTTTATATGTTGTGTCCTTTTGTTGCCAGATTTTTGAGTTCCTTGTGGTTGAGTTCTGCAATATGTCTACTAGTTATTGTATACAATACAAACTATGTTTCTTTGGGGCCTGAATGAGAATTTATTTATTTATTTGTTTATTATTTTTGAATGGGGGGAGGGGGTAAATTATGGGAATTGAATATAGGTTATATGTCCTACGCAAGTTTTTCTTTTCTTGTCTGTTTATTAGTTTTATGCACCCACACATGATTCATCATGGACTGGTTTCATTCACATTTGCTGTTATTTGTTCTTGCCTTGCACTCTTTTTATTATTGTTAGCCATAGTCAACAAGAATCCTAAGGCCAAAGACTAGAACCACTCCTGTTATGACTATTCTCTCTCTCTGTGTGTATGGGTTTATACCCCTCTTTATCAAGCACTTTCATTTGTTATAGATGGCAGGCCAAGTTACAAGATCAAGAAGACTAGAAACTCAGCAGCAGGAACAGTCAAGGGCTAAGTGGACGACATCACTCACTAAGATACTTGCAGAGCTGATGGTTGATCAAGTACATAAAGGGAATAAACATAACAATTTATTCAATAAGAAAGCATGGAAATATATTTGTGATGAATTTTACAACAAAACTGGTCTTAAATGGGACAAGGAGCAACTTAAAAACCGATATTCAGTCTTGAGAAGGCAGTATGCTACTGTAAAGTCCATTCTTGATCAAAGTGACTTTAGTTGGGATGAAGCCACGGGATCTATCACAGCGAATGATGAAATTTGGGTTGAATACATAAAAGTATGTTCCTTCATCTTATGTTCTGTTATTATTCATTAAATACCAAGAAATGGCCCTGCCTAAGGAGGAAACTTTTGAACATATGGTCAGTTTGGTCTTCCCTTAAAAATGAGTATAAGAAAAAGCTGCTTTTGAATTTTCACACCAAAGCTTGCTTTGTATTTTTTTCTTTTTAGTGATAAGAATGTGGAATAAGTTATGTTTATTATTTAACTCTTGAGAATGCCGTGGCGTAAGTCTCTGGAGTGAAACTCTATTAGTTTCTATTATAGCCTGCAGGATTGGAGTTCCATTGAACTCAGGCAGGATGTGTTTTTTGTTCTTTATAAAAATACTTGATTAACTCTTTGAAATTACAGAAACATCCTGATGCTGAGACTGTAAAAAGCTGTGGCTGCCCAATCTTTAAGGAGCTATGCACAATATTCTCTGAGCCAGCAACTAATGGCAATCATGAACATTTAGTTGCATTTGAGGGTGAACATATATCTAGAACTCCTTGTTCAGAGCTCTTGAGCACGCACCAAGAGGAGTCCTCGTCTGAATCCCAGGACGAGGAAGATGCTAATGACCCTCTAACAGTTCAACCTACTACACCTGCTGCAACCTGTAACCGCAAAAGAGGGCGTAAAGGAATCGATGATGCTATTGCAGAAGCCATATTGGAGATGGCATCTGCTTCTAAGATGAGGGCAGCTGCCATAGAGCAACATAATGCTAGATATAGCATGGCTGACTGTATTAAGGACTTGGATTTGATGCAAGATACTGATCAACAACTATATTTTACTGCTTTAGATCTGTTCAACAAACCTAATGCCAGGGAGATATTTTTGTCTCTCAAGAAGGATAAACGTTTGACTTGGTTGCGTGGCAAGTGTGCTGTTGCATCCAATAGTATTGGTTGAAAAAAGAGGAAAAGATCTCCTTTGGTCACAGTTTGATCCATAGGTACTAATTATTCACAAACTTTGATTATATAATCTCATTCATATCACATTACTTCGTAAAGTTTGTGTTAAAATATTAATGTTTGCATGGCACCAATACATGCTACCGTAATAATATCAAAGTTGATCTATTCCATACAACAAACTGATATCTCCAAATTGCTGAGAAACATATTCAGCTCAACTTCAGCTGAAATCTGACAACGAAATATGCTGAAACGTCACATCCAGAAACAAACGGGATAATATATTCGTGCACTTTATTGAAAATAAGTATTTAAAAAGATCATTGAGTGCCCACGTCATGCATAAAACTTCCTCACTTATCCTTGCATTTTGGGAGAAAACTGTTTCCTAAACTCAAACCTGTGATCTATTAATCACAAGGAACAACCTTAACATTTGCTCTTCATCATCTAAAAAGAATCATTATGACTATTTAATATCTATTAAAGGAATGTAAGACTATAAAATTCCATTACACTACGTAGAGTTTGCTCATAAGTCCTTGTAACAAGTTAAACTTCAGTTCTAAGATAAAATTTTAGGTTTACGTATGCATGCAACAAAAGAAGAAAGGATAATTATCTCCTTCTTCTTGGTTGGAGGATTAGTCTCATCCTTCCTCCGGTAGCGAAGCTTAATGCACGCAGGGGAAACGTATGAACAGTTATACAAAACAAAAACAAAAATACTGCAAGCAGGAAACGTGTGAACAGGACAGTAGAAATACTCTTTTAATTTGTTCTCTTTGTCTTGCCTTTTTTTTTTTTTTTTTTGTTAAAAATTATTTGAGAAGGCCTTGACTTAGAAGAATACCTAAGGAAACGTTACATTAAATGGAACCATACATTAGAAGAAAGTACAAACTCGTTACAAACTTTCCCGTCCCCTAATTATCAAAATTTCTTAACTATATGTAATTATATGAACAGTAACATAACGAAACCAAGAGAAACTCCAAGCTAAGTGCTTCCTAGCTTTCTGAACTAGCAAGTTGGCAGCTTCTTCAACTGGAATGATGATTCTACACCAAACTTAACTGAGTCTTAGAAAAAGAAAAAGAAAAAAAAGTTAATTAGATTGCACTTTTCCAGTCGCCTATCAGGTACCATGATTCATGATATAACTGAGTGTAAATACAATCTATATATGGGCAAGGGTGATCATCTATACAGATCCAGGTCAATTCTCCTACTGTAATATTCTCTTCACGTCATGCTCCTGTTCAATAACTTTGGCTTTGTTGTGTACCGATTCAAAAACCTCCATGCACACACTTGAAAACCCAACAATCCCTTGAAAAACATGTGGGCAACCCATTTGCAGGTTATTCAGTGTCATTGCCCGTGTTACACTCACTAACTTCTCATGTTTGGTCTTCAGTTCCTCTGCCTTTGCTCTCAAAGCTTCCACCTTAGCACGCTTCTCGGCAACGGGGTCCTTGTTTCGCATGGTGCCAGAGGATTCTGGCATGGAGTATGGACCATATTTGCACTCCAAGGATCGAAGTTGAACCACCTTCTTCTCAAGCTCTTTAAATACAGAATCTGACTTCTTCTTTTGTTTATGCTCCTCTGTCTGTTGCACTACAATGGCATGAATCACTGTCAACAAGCTTTTGATTCCTTCAGATGCCACCTTGTCTGGAATACGGTCAACAGCAAGGTGCCATTCTTCACAGAGGGAGTATATCTTTGACTCCTCAGTGGTTCTGTTCAAAGGGTTTCGGTTAAACTGGAAAAGGCTAAGCCTTAGCCAACCTGTGAGGGACTCGATATAATCCCTGTGGGCCTTGAAGAGGTTGCAGAAGGATTGGTACCATTGTTGTACTTCAAGCTCCAGCTGAAGAGTTGATTGTCTATGAATCTCAGATGTTGGGTTATTTGATGGTATAGTGTTGATGTATTCCAGCTGCTGAACTATGTGCTTTTGGACTTGATGGCACTCGTACATGCTTCTCCACATGCACATCAATCTGCCAACATAACAAACACAGAATTCTGAGTGAGAACAATGTCATTTAAATAAAGGGAAAAAATGTGTATCATTTTGAAGGACGTAAAGTTGTGTCATTTTTTTTTTTGGGTACATTGCCTGGAGGTATCCCCATTCAACCTTTTCTGGGCACCATGCCCTCGAGGTACGGCCCGTTTGGGCTAGCCCCTCATTGTGACAGTGGGTGCACAAAGCTTCGCAACCGGAGAAAGGACGAGACTAATCCCCCAACCGAAGATTTTTGGCTTATCCTCTGACCCCCAAAGATTTTTCAAGAAACTGCTTGAGGCAGAGTTTGATCCCTGCACCAAGCAATCCCTTGAGAACTCAGCTGCAACTGAGCTACCCTTGGGGGTTAAAGTTGTGTCATTTTAAGTGAGAGAAACAGATAGATAAAGGAGGAGAGAAAGTGGATCAAAAAATATAAAGGTGTGGGGTCTATCTCTTTATGAGAGTGAAATAATATAAATTGTGTCATTTAAAAGGACAAATATTTTTCGCTTGAATAAAACATAGACTACTTTGCAATGTCACTGTCAATGATTAATCCAGCGGGTAAGATATGGTGGTACACATTCTGTTAGCAAATCAGAAGCAACAATAATTCAAGCCAGGAATTCAATAAAATTAAAATGGCCATCCAAGATTTTTAATTTTAAACCATTTGAAAAGAGTCAAATTATAGCTACAGTTATTGCCTGTCCCCAACATAGAGTACCGCTTTTTTCAAACAGTCCCTAAATTGTATGTACATTGTACGAGTTATCAAAGCAATAGAAAAAGGATATCATTATTCATAAACAGAAAACAGACAGATAAGAACCCTCATGCGGGGTCCATAACATCCCATCATGTACCTTTATGAAAATTATATGGTACAAACAAAGTGTGCTACAATAATGTCTAGTCCAAAGACCAGGGCACACTTTGAACAAAAAGACCAGGGGCACATTGAAAAAGAGGTTTAGAAGCAATAAGCCCGGAACAGAGACCATTATGTCACTTCCCACATAAATTTATCTAAATGTCATATTTTTGAACTAATTTTTCAAACTGCCATGCAGGCAAGGTCGTTTGCGGCAGTAGCAAACTATGCATGATGATGTGTCAAGAAGCTGGTGGTGTCAGAGTTCGCTTCTGACACAGGCGACCTTTATTTTTAACTAAGTTCGCCTACCATGTAGGCCACCTTCATTTTTTTTTTTTTTAATTTGATACTTGTTATCCACTAAAAATGTGACACGTCAGCAAACTAAGTTCGCCCGTATCAGAAGCGAACTTGCCCCCATGGCAAATTGGGAAATAATACTATTCGAGTGGCATTTAGGTAAAAAAATTGGTAAATAGTGACATTTTGGTGAGTTACCCAATAAGCCCTGATCCTAAGGAAATCCACTTGATAAAAAACAGATTGTACTTGACACGGTCAAGGGTGGTGGTCAGCATTGTCTTCACCAAAAACAAGTGAGGAGCACACAGTTATATCAGTAAAAGTAAAAAGCAGTCAAAAGCAATATTTTCTACTGTTACTGATACTACGCATGTAGACACAGTTTGTAGCAGTTGACTTCCACTCCGCTACATAAATAAAGAAGCTGTAACTTAATCCCATGTAGGAAAAGAGAGTTTCCAGGGCTAATGCATGTTTCAATTTAGCTCTCTCCACTTCCAACTAAACAAAAATGCAATCTCTTCTTTAAGCCTCAGTTGCTAATATGCTACTATTTTCTACTATTGCTAGATATAGCTTTGCCTTTTACCTTATGATCATCCCATTTGTGATTCAAAGATATGTATAAAATTTAAGTGGACCCTAAAATGAAGTACAGAAAATGAGAAGACTAACCCTTTGACAAGCTCAATGAGTTGAGGGTAGAGCTCTATCTCCCTTAATTTGATTATTTCAGCAGATGTACTATCGATGGCCTGTGAAGCAACCATCATTTGTGATTCTGTTTTCTCGACCTCTTTCTTTGTCTTCTCTGTCTTCACATAGTCAGCCCTCTTCATCTCTAGCTTCCTTAGCAGTGCCACCTTCTTCTCATGCTCCATCTTTATGGTCTTAGCATTCTTAAAGTTAAACCAACCAAAGAATATTAACAAGAAGGTAAGCAACGATTAATGGGAAATATCAAGTCACCTAATGAATCTAATAAAATAAAAAGGTGGGATTTCCTCTTCAAATGGTTTAGATTAGATATTAGAAGTTTCTTAATTCAATCTTTGCTCCACGGACACAAAAAGATGAGGGAATTGCAAAATTGAACTAGAACTAAGTAAATGAACACATGAGCACTACTAATTGTAAAGAACAAGACTTCTTCACCAGACCCACATCAAATTTATAGCCACAAATTAAAAAGGGAAATCTTCTTCAACCTTTATTTCCCTTTTCTTTTTCTTTTAATTATTATCATCTTCTAAGGAATCTCAGAAAAAAGCTACACACCTTGACCTCTTGGTACAATTTCTTCTCCCACGCATATAGCCTCTCCACAGTAGAGCAATGGCCACCACTTCCAACACCATTAGCCCCAAAATTACCAACAGAAACAGGAGTTCCCTCAGCCAGCTTGCCAAATCCGTTCAGTTTTGGACTCGAACCCCATGCCCACAACGATGGACTCAGACTCCATCCATAGCTGTACATTTTACCTACAACCAACAAGTACAAACACAACCTTCAAAATTCAAAAAAGGTGAAAAAAAAAAAAAAAAGAATGTTGAACAACATAGAACATATTAAAGTGTGAAGAACAAATAATAAGATGCACACTCCACAAAAAGCAACCTGAAATTTGTTACATGAATCTGAGTCTTACTTGCTTTACTTTGATCAGAAAAGCCAGAGCTTGGAACTTCTAGAAGCAACGAGACATGAGCACCAGCATCAGCAGCTTTGAGAAAATAGTCATCAAGCTCTTTGATAACTTCAACCAGATCTTTGGTGTTCCTTGACACCACCATTGCAAGCTCACTAGGGGTTTGCTTTGTAAACCTGCTAATCACAGACGGCGGAGCCGTCATGCTCGCCGCCGCACCTCTGGCCATGACCACCACCTCAGAACCCGTGGTGGTCGTGGCATCCCACTCTTCCTCCGTCACGGACCTTGAAGGAGGAGGAGGTGGGGCCTGCATGAACGGGTCCCAGAAATCCCAGGCGGAGGAAGACACCGGCGGCGGAGGTGGCGGCGGAGGCGGAGGAAGAGCAGGGGAGGCACTCACAGATGTCCAAGTATCTGAACTTGGACTCATCGGAGGCGGCGGAGGAGGTGGCATTGGGGTCGGTGTTCGCGGCGGCGGCGATGGGAGAATGGGCTGAGGCTCCGGAGGAAGATGGTGGTTATGGTAGTGGTGGTGGTGGTAGTGGTGGTGGTTGACGGCGGTTTCAGCATTTGCAAACTGAAACAAAGCAGAACCAGTTGCACGAAGAGACCGAATGTACATAACATGCGCTGCAGAAAAAGTGTGTCTTGCTTTCACAAACTGCTTCATGTAACGCTTCCTGGCCTTGCATTGTGACACTGTTTCTTCTCTCTCTATTCTGGAATGGCAGCAACCCATCTTGTCCTTTTGTTCCTGCGCTTGCAAGGAACAAGATCACCTTGCTTCTGTAGAAGAATAAAGCTCGTTTTTTTTTTTTTGGTCTGCGTTTGTGTTTTGTTTTTGTTACTATGCTAAAAAAATGGTCCCCTCTTTGGTAAACTCCATAAAAACGTGAATCAGTGAGGATGGGTGGTGCTCCTTCTGCATAAAGTTTCCTATTTTAATGCCTCGGAACTCTGGCTTTGGTTGTCAAGTGATAAAGTAGCTTTCTTTTGGGTCTAAATACCTTCACTTTAACTACTAAGCCATTCCCTCTCAGGAGATGTATTTATGTTTTCTGGTTGAATCCGAAACTCCACTCTCACCCAGAATGAAAATGCAGTTTAGGAATCAGGATAGTTATGTTATGCTTGGGACTCTCTCTCTCTAGTGTTGGAGCAACAATGGAGAAAGAGAAATCAATGTTGGTACTTGTTTTGAGAAGGTACAAGACAAACAAGTAAGCTTTGGGCAGAGAGCCTACAATGCAAAGAGAGTTATTTTATTCCATGTATTTGGATTTAACTTGACAAAAGTGCCCCTAGTGTAATTTTACTTTGGGTTTTGGGGTAATTAAAAAATGGTCAAATTCTCTTTACATAACGTGAAGGAACATGCACGATGCACAATATCCCCAAAGGCCAAAAGCCCAAAACAGATTTGGCAGTGCCAGATCAGATGCACGGATGGGGGTATCTTCCAAAGAATTTTAGAATAGTGGATTTGAATCAAAAGGGTATTTTGGTAATTCGATCTGGACATAAAGCCCCATCTCGCTATTCTCACCCGTGGCATGGCATGGGAATTGTTTCAAAATATTGTCTTTTGATTAAAGGGTATAACTTTCTCTAAATAAAAATTATGAAACGCATGAGAGTCACTAACTGAACTCTCAATTTTAATTTTGATTTGGTGTTGAGTGTGCTGCGAAATGGCGTTGCCAAAGATGGATTTCTGTGCCAAGTGGCGTTGCATAGCCAGCATAGGGATGTGGGCTATCGCACATCGCTCTTATGCTTTGCTGGTTATTCAATGACAAAGGATAATTTTATATTAAAGAAAAAAATGCCAACGTACCAAATAAAATAAAATTAAAAAAATAAAAAATTTCCCTTTTCTGGAACATATGTGTGAAATTTGTAAGTATTTGATTTGGTTAGATTGGAATAATTTTGTTAGTCAAAATATATTTTATAATATATTTACTATGTATAAATTTAATTAAATTAGTTGAACTAATGACATTGATTGAACCAATGACAGAGTGATTCAATACTTTAATCAAGTTAATAATGGCCGAGTTTCAAAATTGTAAGTGGAAGTAATTATTATTAATTTTTTTTGAAATTTCTTTGACCATCCATGTATTATAAGTTTTGTTGTGATAAATGGTATACCTATCATATTTTTCCGTCTACCACTCTAAAATATCATTAGATCAGAATCTTAATTAACATTTATTTTAAAATATCATTAGATCAGAATTTTAATTAACATTTATTTTTCTCTCTCTTCTTAAGATTCTGATTTAATAGTGTTAGAGAGTGGTAAACAAATATAGACAGAAGAAAAATAATAGGTAGAATAACCTATCAGATAATTGTATCACAATCATTGTCTTAGAATTTAGGGTCTCTATTTTATAGGGTGGCGGTTTATCCTATCATTAAAATGGGAAGAGTGATTTATAAGAAAGCAACATTTAAGTTTTACATTAATGAAATTAATCTCATTGCTGCTGTACCAAAAAAAAAAAAAAAATTAATCTCATTGATTAATTTGTGGGAAAAATGTTTATTCTTTTAAATAACACAACTTATATCATTTCACTCTCACAAAGAGGTGAGACCCACATCTTTATTTTTTTTGTCAACTCTCTCTCCTCCCTTATATATCTCTTTCTCTCTCTAAATGACATAACTTTACTTCATTTAATCTGAGAGACCAGTTTATCCTTAATTTGTATTTAAAACTTGGGTACAAAAATGTAGAAGGCATGTGACGTTTGAACCGAATCTTCTCCTTGTGAGGAAAAACACACAAAAATACGATTTCCTTTTCCTCTGGTTGCAGCAAAGCAATCAAAAGGAATGAAATCCTTTACTTGCATGCCAGCATCAGCATCAGCATATCTTGTTCATTATGTCCTCTCTCGCTTTATAAACACTTCACACGCAAAAGCCTCTTTGCACTTCCTCCTTTCATATCAAATCGTTGAAACTGCAAATAAACTTTGACAATGGCGAAAC